>JABUQX010003552.1:0-22500 GCA_015478945.1 Trachelipus rathkii | reverse complement strand
GTGTGAACCTTTCTCTTTTATTATTAAAAAAAAAAAATTAAATTATAACGATAACAGTTCAACGGGAGAAAGAAATTGAGTGAGAGTTCATTGAGACGAGTTGAGACGTTATCGAGACAAAAAGCCATCACTCCACCTTCTTAATGAGTATTCCGTGAAGAAATCATCCTATAATGCATGCTTGCTTACGTACAATGACCAGACAACGCCTCTAAACAGTACAGCAAGCAAACTAACTGGATGGAAAATGGTATCGGAAGCGCATCAGGAACACCTAGCCTCTTACAAGTTATTTTGTAAGCATAAATTTGATTTTTTTAAAAAAAAATCACGAGAAAGAACCACCAGAATTTAAGGCAGAGGACAGTTTCAACATCATGCTTTTTCCAAGATTGTAGCTCATGATCGAAATTTATTGTATGAGGAGTCATACAAGCAATTTGAATTTTCATGAGTTGAAAAGAACTACGATTTGTTCTTCCTGCATCAAAGAAATATGTTAGATCAGAGGTCACGCTGCCACAAAATCATAATCCTAGCATCAACTAACTACCAATTGCGTTGGACGCTAATCGTACATTTAGAATAATATGGTAGAGTCATCAGCATAAAGAAGCATAAGAGAGTAAAATCGACATCTAGAACGTCAATAATGGAAAATAGCAATTAACAATACGGCGTAGGACAGAATTTCTAAAGAAAATCCCACTAGTTTCTAGATTTATAGACAAAAACTATTTATACAACGGTGACTAGAAGAAACAGGGAATGGATATATAGCGAAGATGAAATTTTAAACGGAGCGTTTAGCTTTGGCCGGAATCTAATGAATCTAATGAAATCTTTCAGTATGTTGAGAGTCACACCAAAGATTCACGTAAATGAAGAAGTCAGACATCAAGAAGTTAAGAGAAAAAGATATTCTATCAACAGTCACGTTCCCAGCGAAACCCTTACTCTCGATATTAGTAAAGGCTTATAAATTAAGATGTTTCAATCTCCGATTTAGAGATACAATCTGAGGACATCTGTCGTGAGTAGAAGTAAAAAACAAATGTAGGACAAGGGCCCCTTTTATTATATCCTGGATTGAATGGCCATTCCTCGCTAAAGATAATAGCAGAAAAGATCAAGCAAAGTTGGTAGCAAGAAAAATTTCTCTAGGCCAGCTAAGTGCAAAATGTTTAGAACCACATGAAGCGAGTACCCATCCATGATAGCACCTCTTTCTTTAGCATTATTATCGAATAATACGTAGGATAGATAGATAGATAGATAGATTATATAGAAATAGATAGATAGATAGATTGAAAGATAGCATAGATAGATAGATAGATAGATAGATAGTATATATATATATAGAAGAAAGAAGAGAGAGAGAGAAGAGAAGAGAAGAGAGAGAGCAGAGAGATGACGAGAGAGAGAGATCGAGAAGAATGAGAAGAGAGAGAGGAGACGCAAGAAATAACCTTTAGATGTGGAATGAGTATTGAAACGAAAGATTATCAGCTTCTGGAACAGTAATATACTCAGACTGTGTTCCATTCACAAGGAACTGCTAAAGGAGGAGAGAAGAGAAGCAAATTTAAATTTCACATTTTTTTTTAGGGTGGTGGTGGATTGAAAGACGAAGAGCGCGAGGAGATACCTGACACGACTGATAAAATAATGTATTTCTAAGGAAGATAGTTTTTAGGGAGGTTACATAGATCTAGAACATATCCTGATGTGAATGTAAGTAGTGCGAGTTTCTGAAGTTTAAACCTATGTAATACAGTATATCAAAGTTCACATCGATAACATCTTATTGAACAACAAGTCAGTTATAGTAGAGTTACACCAAGTTTACAAGTTTGAGCCGAAGGGAAACGAGTAAGATTCTGTTCCATGCAAAAAAGACATAACTTCGCTATGAGATTGAGCTCGCGCAAAACAGAGAGTAGCTTGTCACTTCAAGCAAGTAACACACTAAGAAAGTCATACGGTTATGACATCAACTGATTCCACTAGTTAGCAATCCAGAAATGAATGCGACATTATATAGATATATTAGTATATATAATATATATATATATATTATATAATATATATTACAGTAAACACAACAAGCTATATATATTACATATACAATGATGCGACGTATATATACTCTAGTATATAGATATATATATCTATATATAACATATATATATATATATATATATATAATATATAAGATATATATATATAAATTTAGTAATTATATATATATATATACAACCTGCATCATCTACAATTTGTTTTAAATTTTTTATTTTTTAAAACACGTTATTAAATTAAAATTTTTATTCGCTTTTTAAATACTAGGTAATATATATATATATATATATATATTATATCTATAATATATATATATATATTATATCATATATATATATATATATATATATATATTATATATATTACTAATATATCGCGTTAGTTAGTTTAATAGATAAAAGATAGATACAATCATTATTTACATTTATTAAACAAGAGGGTCGCTAAAGCGTAGATGTGACTCAATCGTTTGAAAAAACAAAACTCGACTTACCATGTTTCCCAGATCATTTCTATAATTTCTTAGTTTCGGACTGATTAATTATATTTAAAATACTATAGCGATCAGCAAAAATAATATAGTTAATGTAGTGTATATTCATACCTAGATTTCTTAATAAATAATCAAAATTTTTAAATTGTTATTGCCAATAAATCAAACTTAAAATCTGCCCGTAGCCAATACTCTACTGTTATCAGATTGTCTTCTTCAATCCGATAAAACGAAATTAAAAAATGATACTAAATAGTAAATATTAAATCATATCTAATCTATTTTCGTTTTATTTTTATAATATTCAGAACTACCTAGTCTTGCACTAGCAATTTTCTGGGTAAAGGGTTGTCCTAGATTTTAAACAGATTGGAGGTTGAAAGATAATCACTCCTTAAATGATGTGCAGGAATTGAACTTCTGACAGAAGGAAAACAACGGAGTGTTTAATGATTAGGGGAATTGTCAGTAAGTGAGAAAACGTTTCTTACTGATTTTGAATTAGACTTCAGGAAAGTATGCGACAATTGAGGAGAGTCTATGATTACTTCCAACGAACCTAGAGATGAAATAGATTGTTCCAGAAGTGGTACAAAAACTGACAAGAGATGAGGAGAACTTGGGTACACTGACATCCGTAGTGATTCGGTGTAGGCCGAGTTGAGTCTCGCAAGGATTACTATCTTGATGGTGGTTAGCTGAAGCTGCTCAGCAATTTTGTGATCAAACAGAGAAGCTTTTTTATTCTATCACACTTACTAAGCATCCACTTTTACAGTGTTCTGAAAACCTGACGGTCTGAGAAGTACTCAGACAATCGCAGGAAATCACGCCTGATTTTAATGAATATCTAAGACGATCTACAGAAATAAAGGATATCAGCTTCTTTGCGGCTTTCATTGCTCAAATGACAACTGAGATGTTCCAGAACGGGCTAGCTGTTTTCTAGGGTATGGAAGCATTTCCTAGACACTTAGCACGTAAGAAAAGTTCATTAGTATTCGCCATGTAATCCGGTCAGTAAAACTTGCATGCATGAAGTGTCTGCATATATGATACAGGACTGCGCACCATTAAATAACATAATCCGACAGCGGTCACTTAATACTGCCGTCCGCCTGCGCTATAAATTTTTTAAGCTAAACGGGCAGATATAATATAATATATATATTATATACTAATATGTATAATATATAATATATATTATATATAAGTATATATATATATATATAATCATAGTATATATAATATATATAGTAATAATATATAGTATATACTATATATGACAGAAAATGATCACTAGCGCACGACTCTAACCATCGCGAACAGCTGGCCTAGACAATGTACCAGGATTCTCTTACCACTAGTCCAATCTCGCCTTCCCACGAAAACGAATCGGATATCTCGGGAACAATTTTCATAGTGCTCCCTTCTTTGAATATCCACTGCTTTCGGATGAAACTCGGCACTATTTAACCATTAAAAGATCACTTGGAATGCTGCCCGTGAGCCCAGCAAGGTATCCAAACACCCTTCTATATAATAATATTATTATAAGTTATATATATATATATAGATATATATATATAATATATAATATATAATATATATATATATATATATATAAAATATATATATATATATATTATATAATATATATATTATAATATTTATTATAATATATATATAATTATATATATATATATATATTATATATATTGAATTATATATAATATATAGTAATATATATATATACTATATATATTATATATATATATTATATATAGTAAATATACATACTATAATTATACTATATATATATGATAAAAGTATAATTTTCTCAATAATAGTTTCTCGCAAAAAGAATCTTTAGCACTAAAGAGACGGTTATAATATTTAGAATCTCCTCTTCATCATTGACAACGAGTCCACATATAAATATAATTTCGTTGCTAAAATAAAGAAAATTGAATAATGAAGAGGAAAAGAAGGAAGAGGAGGAAATTAATGGAGAAGAAGAGAAAATGAAAGGGGAAGGACACTATCTTCACCTCAGTAGTATTCTCCTTCTTTCAGTAATGGATATTAACATCCTAACTCTTTTTGGAAAAATTTCCTACTCTCTCCCAGCTCGTCATCTTGTCTCCTAGTTCGACTGAACATAATCCCAGATATTTAACTTGTCACTTGTTTATACCAGAACTCCTCCTATTTTACGCTATCTCTTCACTCTCTCTGGCTATCATCATCACCACCGTATTTCTCACTATTATCTTCATTCCCAAAGTTAACACCTCAATCCACCTATTCATGCATCCTGTAAGTCCCATTTTTATTTATCACAAGGCGCTTCATCCAGAGTTACACAGTGTTTTTCTGTTCTCTCTTCTTGTACAAATCTCTTAGGAGCTATCCAGATACAAGTAAGTAGTAGCCTGATGGACAGAACACTCCTGTCTCACAAGTACCTACTATCAAACCATCTCTCCCCCACTCCCCTCCCATCTCTCACATGTATTGTGTGGATTTACAAATCGTAATAGCCGCTACCAATTTCGGCGGTTGGTCATATTCCGGATCTTCCAATACTCTCCACAATCTCTTTCTATCTATCCTGTCGAACGCCTTTTCTAAATTTATAAATGCAACATATATCTTCTTATTCCATTCTATGCTTTTTAATATCATCGTCTTCATGCAAAAAATCAAATATGTTGTGCTTTTTCTTGGTCTAAAACCATACTGCCTCTTTCCAATTTTTTCCTCGACTATTATTCTTAATCTTTTCTCCAGAATCCTTTCATATATTTTACTTGTTGCTGACAGTAATACTATTCCTCATAATTTCCCCACCCTCTTATGTCTCCTTTCTTGTGTATATGGCATATAACTGCTTTTCTCCAGTCTTCAGGGATTCTCCCCTCTTCCCAAGCTTTATTGAGAATTTCCATGAACCAACTAGCCATTCCTCCTTCCGTCCTAGGAAATTCGTTATTCAGCCAGTTATATCCTACGCTATATCCATTATATCCATTTTTCAACTTCTTAAGCTCTTCTCTTAACTCCGTTATTTCAATCATTCCTATTTCTTTCTGTTCATGTATAACTCTGGGGGGGGTGCCTCTTCTATCTCCTCGTCCATCCCCTCTCCCCTTCAACATTCAGCAACTCCTCAGAGTACTCCGTCCATCTTTCCGTCACCTCTTCTTCCTACAAAAGTGGTTCCCCCTCTTTGTTCAAATTTACATACGTTTCGGCTCTTTATTCTTCCATAGCTTTGGCAATGCTATATATAAGCTTCTGTCCTTCATGGCCTCCTTCAGTTCCCCCTTATTCTAACCAATAGATCTTTACTTCTTCTTTTCACATCTTATATATGGTTTCTTGCAATTTTATATTCTCTTCTACTTTCCTCCGTTCTCGCCCTTATCCATTATTTCCGTATTCTTTATTTTATTTCACCAGCATTTTTGACTTCCTCGTTTCACCATGCCGTCATCTTCCTTTTTCCTTCCCCAATTTTTTTCTTTCCCTATGACCTCTCCCCGCAACCCAGCTTCACTACCACTTTAAATTTCTCCCAGCTTCTTCCATGTTCAAGTTCCACAGTTCCTCTCTCGCATTACTTTCCAGTGAGATTTTTCATTAACTCTTCCGATTATTTCATCTCCTTCATTTATCACACAATACTTATTTTTCATTATTTTTTCTTTTAGTTGGTTTCACTCCACTGCACTAATCACCGATTCGTGTGCCGAATCCAGGAGATTCTTGAGATGCTCTTTTCACATCTCTTCGAAGACTCTCATCTTCGTCAGTATCATACGATCATCGACTTTCTAGGTCGTCCTCTTCCAACTCATCTATGCCATGTCCATTTCTTGTTTTATTTTGTTCAAAGAGGGTGTTCATTAATAGCCATTGTTATTTTCAGTGCCAAAATCCAATCAAGGTATGTTCGCCTTTCCACGTTACTCTCCCCACATCCAACACTATAATATATAATATATAAATATATTATATAAGTATATATATATATATATATAGTATATATTATATATAATATATATATAAATATATATTATATAATATATATGATTATATTAATATATAAAGATATTATATATAAATATAAATAGATATATAATATATATTATATATAGTATATATAATATATAGATATATATATATAGTATATATATATATAATATATATATATCAGATTTATATATATATATATATATATAGTATATATATTATATATTATATAATATATTATATATGATATAATATATATATAAATATATATTAGGGATGCATGGTAACATCCGCATCCGATCCGCATCCGCGGAAGCTATCCGCCACATTATTAAAAGTAATCCGCATCCGCATCCGCTCTTTGCCCTGCGGATGTTGCATGTTTATTGTCGAGAGATTTATAATTAATTTTTAAATAAAAATACTAAAAGAATCTGAAAAAAATAGAAAATAAAAATGTAAATGAGCTTGAAGGCATATTCAAAAATACGCTATATTCCTTCTTAATTTATCCAAAGACATTCCAACTCCGGCCGCTTGAATATTACAAGCTTCATATGATGGAAAGGTAATGCTTTCAAAGACTTGCTTCGTAACGCCAGTTCTATTCCAAAGTTAACATTAATGTGGTAAATGACATCATATCACACTGCATTAAGCTTATTGAAACCATTGAAGAGAACTACTGCAAAAAAATTTCAGCGCCTTGCTAAGCTTCTCTCTAGTTAATACCATTAATCTTCAACGCTAATTAAGCATTTTAACCATCTTTAAATGAAAATGATGCGTTTCTAAAAGAATCAAAGATTGTAATATACTAAAGGTAGAAAAAACGTTTGTTCGTGTGAATTAATGTACCTTCATACTTATTTGCAACTTAATTAATGTCCCGTATAAAGCAAGTTTTTATGTATCTGATATTTAGAACAAGTTTCAGTTATATCGTTACTTTGTGGATATGTGAAAAAAACTTCAATTCGAAACAGTCTATAATTCGCCACCCATTAAAGGAAAAAAACAAAATCTACAGAAAAAACTTCATTACAAATAAATAATAAAGATAAAATTAAGAATTTCTACAGTCCAGTATGATGAAGAAAACACACGCATTAGCCAAAAGATTATAGTGCAAATGATGAAACTGAACACCAAGGAAAACGATTAGATTCAAATAATGATCCAATCATTTGGTGGAAAGTTAAGCAAATAATGTTTACTTCCCAACCTTGAGTAAACTTGCAAGGGAATACTTGGCATGTCCGAACAGTCTATTAATTAGCCATCTATTAAAAGAAAAAAAATGGAAATCATACTAGAACCAACATCTTTTTACAAGTAATATCAATAACAGAGTTCACTGAAGAATTCATACAGTCCAGTAGTGATGAAGAAAACACACGCATTATCACAAGATTGCATGTGCAAATTGATTGAAATACTATCACCAAGAAAAAGCGAATCTAGATACAAATCAAAGTGACATCCTATCAGTTGTGATGTTAATTAAAGCAAAATGGCAAAGATATGTTATCCCACGCTTAAGTAAACTTGCAAGGAAAGACGCTGCCTGTCCTCCAACTAGGCGTGTCCAAGTGAGAGGATATAGCAATGTGGCGTAATTATATGATGAAAAAGAAGAAACGAGGCTTCTCAGCAGAAAAGGCAGAAAAATTGAGTCTCTCAAGCACAACTTCACATATAACACTAAATACTAATGCAATAAAAATATAATCCACCGTTAAAATCTCTTCATTAAGTGTGAGTAGTGTGAAAGGTGATGGGTCCGAATTGAGTGTCCCCCGTCCCGCACCCTGTAAAACCCCAATTTTAAATTTAGGTATTGTGGCTAAAACTCGATATATATATATATATATATATTAATATATATTATATATATATATATATAAATAATATAAGATATATATATAAATATAATAATAGTATATATTATACACCTTGCTCATCCGCGGATGTTAAAATCAAACATCCGCGTCCGCATCCGCGCATCCGCGGATGTGAAAAAAAATGACATCTGCTGCGCTGCAACAATATATATAAATATATATATATATGTATAATATAATATAATTATATATATATATATATATTAGATATTAAATATATAAGTATATATATAATATATATAGTATATATTATAGTATTAGTTAATATCAAGGAGATTAAGCTAACATCGATTGGTATGAAACTGATTAGTCCAATCACTAATTGGTGGAAAAGAGATAAGTCATAAATCAACAAGTCTAAGCAATTGCATGCAATTTGTTCAAATGCTTGTAATGATGTTTAACGGTATGAAATATAGTATTGATCAATAATATTATTATAAGAATGCTTTAATTAAATTGTAATTTATTACTCATAAAGTAATATAACATATAATAATGAATAATATTAATGAATAATAATAATAATAATAATAAATAATAATAATAATAATAATAATAATAATATTATAATAATAATTATAATAATAATTAAATATAATATATAATAATAATAATTTTGCTACAAATTAATAATAATAATAGTTATACCTACTACTACTAAAACTACTGCTACTACTACTACTACTACTACTACTACTCTACTCTACTACTACTATACTACCATACTTACTACTACTACTGAACTACTAATATATAATAATAATAATAATAATAATAATAATAATAATAATAATAATAATAATAATAATATATAATAATAATAATAATAATAATAATAATAAAATGGTAGGAATATTAATAATAATAAATAATTAATAATAATAATAATGAATAAAATTAATATAATAATTAATAATAATAATAATATAATAATAGTAATAATAATAATAATATAATTAATAATAATAATAATTAATATAATATAAAATTTATGTAAAACTCATAAGATTGACCTAAATATAATAATAATTAATAATTATATATAATAGATAATAATAATAATAGTAATAATAATAAACACCCCACATCCTTCCTCCAGTAAACATCTGATGACACCCAGCGGTTGAAATCCACTCACTATCTTTAGCCACTTGTTCTTTGATAATCCGGTGTACGGTTTATTAAGTTATATAAGAATACTTTAGCTTAATAGGAATGTTAAATAATAGTGATAGGTTATTCATCGTTAATATTAGTATTATTGATAGTAGTGTTTGTGTTGGTAATATTGTTAATAATTAGTGTTAAAAATTAATGGTAATATTGATAATAATTAGTGATGGTAATATTGTTAATTAGTGTTAATATTAATGTTAATATAATGCTAGTGCTAGTAGTGCTAATATAATGTTAATATAATGTTAACGATTAGCTAGTGATAGTATAAATGTTAAAATAATATTGATAGTTTTATTGATACTAGTGTTAGTGTTAGTGCTGGTAATATTGTTAATAATTTATGTTAATAATTAAAGATAGTAAGATTGTATAATAATTATTTAATCTATATTTTTTATTTTATTTTATGCATTTTAAATTTATTATATATAAAAGCCGGGTGCCGGTAGCTCAGTTTAGACACTCGCCAAACAAAGCGACCAGGTTCGTCAACTGGTGCGTGGAAACTGAGCTATTCTCTCCTTGCTTGCTCGTCTACTCGGACGTTAAATCGATACCACCCTCCTTAGATAGGTGCTCTGCCCGTGACGTGGTGTTTATCTTTATTTGGAAAATTATTGAAAATCTGTAAAAACAAATATTGAAATAATCTAAATAATAATAATAATAATAATAATAATAATAATAATAATAATAATAATAATAATAATAATAATAATAATAATAATAATTAATAATAATAATAAAAATATTAATTTAAATAATAAAAATAATGAAAGTAATTTGTAATAAATAACCAAAATATTATATAATATACAATAAAAATATTATAAAATCATTAAAAAAATAATATATAATGTTGCCATTAATAATAATATATAATAATAAGCAATAAAAATTTATTATACTAAATTAATTTAACTATTACTACAACTACTACTACTACTACTACTACTACTACTACTACTAATTACTACTATTACTACTACTATTACTACTACTACTACTAATATGTGTAATGCTATGTGTAATTTTTCAAAGAAAGTGAGAAACAGAAAAGATGAAAGAGTACTCAAACACTACCAGTAAGGCACATTAAATATTGAGCATAACTGTTGAGCTTAAATAACGAGTCATACTATTTCTTCTCAAAGGAGGAGCTATGGGACTAGAAAATTCAGCAAATCAGTGTCCGTTGTAATAGCGATATTCAAAGAAGAGCGAAGCAATAGTTCGACAGATAGAAAGAGATTGGAGAATGAGTGTAATTAAGACTGAGAGAGTTGATGTGAGGAAAAAGCCTAGGCTTTACACTTTCAAAAGGAACTGTTCGAGCGTTGCCACCCCAGATATGAAATGCAAAACTCGATATAAGGATGGTTGACACTCTTATCGGTCAAGTAAATGGGGAGGTGTTCTGATGACGAATATGAATACCTTTTAAAAAAGCTTGTTAAGCGTAAGAATCAAATGTGTTCTTCAATATAAGGTTGCGAGGAAAGGAAAGGAAGTTAAGGACAGAAAAGGTTTGAAATGTGTGCTTTCGAATCAACTATAGTTGTGTGAAAGATTTCTTAGGTTAAAAAGGCAGATTAAGGAACAAAGATTTATTGAGGCATTGAAAATTAATTACTACGTTTCTCTACCTTTATTAGAAAGCCCAGAGCTCAACCACTTTAAGGCCATCCTGCATCCATCAACAATATTTAAATGTATTGACAACTTTTTGAAATGAATGAAAAATGGAGTAATGAAAGTAGAGTCATCTTCATATGAGTGGATAGATGAAAATTCTTTCATGAAAAGCAGAAAGTAGTGGAGGGAATACAGCGTTGCGGGACACCATTATTGAGAGATTTAAAGGATGAACTTTGTCAGTATACAACAAATACTATAGAACGAAATCAGAGAAAATAGAAACCGATTTGGAAAAGTTTGAGAATTATTGTGCCAGACTTTATCGAAACTTGCAACATGATCAGTACAAAGCTCATAGCCAAAGATTCGCCAGAAACAACGAAGAACAGAACATCAAGAATCAGGGAGAATAGGTGAAAGATCGTCAATTTGCGGACTGAGGTAACGTTAGAAGAATAAATTTTATTTCAAATCTTTCTGCTTAGGATAGATTAGAAAATTTTGGAAATAATAGAGGTTAAAGTAATAGAAAGATCGGAAGGTAGATCGCTGAGAGGGACTCTCCTTTTTCAACACAGATTGAACGAGTCGAGGTTTAAGTAGGGAGGTTTATAGGCAGAGAATAAATAGTTTATCAATTTAGAGTGCAAGCTGGTAAGAATAATTTTTAACAGACGCGGAATACCGTGAGGATCGCGAGCCTTCTAAGTTAGAAATTAGATAATTGATAATTAGAAAAAGTAACAATATTAGGCATAAATGAGGGTTGGTTGGGAGAAACCTTTTGGACCTTTTTTTCTGGGGAAACTGCAAAAAATGGAAAAAACTAGGGAAAAAATAAATAATAAAAACAAGGGCATTTTTAGATACTGCAGTAAGCGAATTAAATTATAGAAGCTCATTAAGTAATAAAATGCTGATATTTATGGTTGATAAATTAAATATATTTAATTAAGACATTGTACATTGTAAATAAGACATTGTACATTTTAAGTTCAGTATAGGAAACTAATAAATATTTATTACAGCTGAACTACAATTTAACATTATTTTTTATGCCCAAATTTACCAACTTGAAGAACAATTTCAACCCTAGCCTAGTAGGTGGCAAGCCAAGGAATCGCCTATAAGCAAAATATCAAGAAATATCATTTACTAAGGTGAGATGTAAAAAAATGATTTTCAATTCTCTCAAAGAGGATTGACAGAGTAAAAAAGATTCATGATAAATGTTCGAATGAAGAAAATGACAATCATAAGCAAGACACTGAAATATCAGAATCACTTTTCAGTAATAGAGAATATGACAATAACCACAGAACCTACAAGATCTTCATCTCCTAATTTTTCATTATCAAAATATATTATTAGGCCAAGCAAAACAACTCAAAATAGTCAAGTAATAGACTAATACATATGGTATGTTGCTGTTTTTTATATACATTTATGTTATTTGGTTGAACCAGATAGCGCAGACAAAAATATCAGAACAGAATTGAGAGAAGATTAATGAAGTTGCAACTCCCCAGCATTTATTGAGCTATTTAATAGACCATAAAAGAAATGAAGACAGTGAAGCAAAGAGGATAGCCTTAACTGCAAATGTGATGAATACATAGCACTTGGTGTTGACTGCTAATGAGATAGAGAATTCATCAGAATTCCAAAAAATAGCTTCTCAAAAATCATTCCACAAGCTATTCTTACTGAGGTACTGGAACAGTACATAAGGCATAGATCTCAATAAATATTTATTGTAAAGAAATTCTGCACTCTTACAATGTCTATATCATATTAGTTTATTTTTAATATGATACAACAAGTCTCCTGCTACGGCTTGGCCAGTGATCCAACCTTTTTACAGGTCTCCTGCTCTGCCTTTCTCTGGCAGATAACCCATATTTTCTAAAAGCTGTTATTAAAGTTTTTTTTTTTATAAAATAATTATATTTCCCTTATTGGAAGTAATAATGGGCAATTTGTGAAAGATATTAATCTCACCATCGCTCGCTGTGCCCAGAGATCCAATAGTTTTAGTGCAGTGAAATTGTCTCTGATGCCCTCCAAATTCCTATGTTCCTTCTTATGATGTATATATATATTATATATTAATTTATTATTAATTATATTTTTTATTATTTTATCTTTTAGTTTTTTTTATAACTTTTAACAAGTTTATCCCAAGGTTTTTCCAGAAAAAACTAAGCTGGGAAAACTACCTTTGCCAACACTGTGTTTATTTTTATTATTATTATTATTATTATTATTATATTATTATTATTATTATTATTATTATCATGCGCATCATCAATCTGTAATTCAGTGTTATTTCTTTGCTAATAAGTACTGAATGGTTTATATTATTAATTTTACAGAATTTGTGTATGCTGGAAAGGTATCAAACCTCACACACGTAATATATGTAATGGGAAATGCTGTTGATGGGGCATTAGGTGTAAAACATTTTCTTCGACCAGATCCAGGAAAAACTACTTACAAATATGTTCAATTCCCTTATCGATTAAATTTTGCTGATACGTATGAGGTTGGATACTACTATATAATATATATATATTATATATATATATTAATATATATATATATATATATATATACATCTAATATATATATATTATATATACTATATAATATATATATCATATATATCATATATATATATAGTATATATTTAATATATATATTTATATAATAGTATAGTATATATATATATACCTATAGTATATATAATATACCAGGTATAATATATATATATATATACTATATATATAATATATATATATATATATAATATATAATATATATATATTATAATATTATATTATATATAATAATATAATATTTTAGGAATTGACCGATAGTATCAGTAATCACGGAGTATCGGCTATTTTTTTGCTCGTGTCGTTAATTTGCGCGATGCTCCTATTTTGGGTGAAAAAATTATGAGAAACTTTTAGATTCAATAATAAAAATCTCGTTTCAAGTACATACATATTGCTTGCTACTACTTTTTTTTTTTTTTTTTTTTTTTTTTTTTCCTACTATTTAACTTAGATTTTAGCGTTTCTCCAACTTGGGCTTTAGCGTAACATTTACCCATTTGGTATAGTCATTATTATAATTATTCGATTTAGCTTCCACTTTTTTAGCTGATCAAAAGTATTTTTTTCATTTTTTTTTGTTACGCAATTGCGTGAGTGTGATGTCAGCTGCGAGACTGCATTGTTAAAACTGTTCTGGATTATTCTTATTTTAGATATTTGCTGTAAATAGGGTTTTAGCTTTTTTAAAATTTCAGATTTTAAATTTAAGTTTTAGCATACGACCGAATTTAATTTATTCCTCACTTTCTCTTTGTTTTTGTCGTTTGTTTCTGTCTGGCGTTTTTTTTTTTTTTTTTTTTTTTTTTTTTTTTTTATTGTGTGTTCGTGTATATGATAGTAGATTTGCACAGGCGCGCGCTTACTATCGACTTTACCAACATCAGTGCTTGCACTCTAACTCTGAATCGCTGAGAAACACCTCTCTAACCCTAATGTTTTCTCTTGTCTGAGACAGATGCTAAGAATTCATCTCTAACTCGCGTTTAATATATCCAACTATAACTTATTTTATAATTTCCGCCTATGTAATGGGTGGAGTATGTGCCCATGTAAACACTAAACACATCCTTATAACACATCTCGAGGATCTCGAATCTCCTAACTTCGCATGTTCTGTTGCTTAAAATCTTTCGTTCCTTCTTACTACAATAATCTTGTGCTTCTTTTACTGTTCTCCTAACAGAAACAAGTTTTCTTGCCTGTTTGATCTACCTCACTACTCTCACGAAAACTGTTATATCGTTCTCATCCAAATACTGAGGCTCTCTATATTTTGGGTATTTCAATGTACACAACACTGAATGATTTGGGTCCTCTCATACTGAGATTTAGGTGGGGAGGAAGCTGAATTATTCAGTATTTCTCAACGATCTGGAGCCACTAATTAAAGAAACCTACACACATTCTGGATCGTCCCAACCAATTCTTGAACACGACCTATGTCACCACTAGTCCTTCTCTTTATAAATACACCACCTTCGCTCCAATTGGTAAAATCTGACCACAAACTTATATCTCTTAATTTTAAATACTTCTTTTCGTATCACCTTCTCCTAACCCTGTGTTATCTTTCTGGCACTTTGATCCGGGCCGCAAATTTTTTGGGGCGGGGACGGGGGGGCTTTTTTTTTTTTTGCCGGGAGGGGCTTTGGAGGAACTTTTTTCTTTTAACCCGGGGGGGCTAACTATAATTGGAATGACTGCTTTTTCTCTGGTGACGCTTCAGCTTCTGCCGACAAGGTGGAGCTTAATCGTTGATGGGATGAGCAGGTGTTCATTCCTCTTCGATTAAATCTTTCTCTTCTCATAATTCATGGTTCGATAGCTAGACTCTGCTAGAGACAATGCGTAATCGGCGGTGAAAAAATTCTCGATTCTTCTATCACTCTCGCCTAATTTTCAGATTAAGCTAGAAATCGTTGCGAGGATACTCTTCGACGAGCAAAGCGGGCTTTCATCAAACGAAAAGTGCGCTACCTCCTTGGTTCTCCTACTGACAAATCCTTTTGGCCTCTTGCAAAAAACATCTCAACACAACTTCTGTAAATCTACCTTTCCTCCTCTTATTCGATCTTCTGGTTCTGTGTTGCTAATCCTCCAACTGAAAAGGCCAATCTCTTCGGCCTCCTATTTTTCCTCTAACTCAACCCTGGGAGATTCTTCTTCCTTTCTTCCTCCTTCCTTCCTCCATCAGGTGTCATATGCCTTTGCCTGAGATTACATTTGATCGGTGCATGGGCTCCTGAAATCTAAGAACGTTAGAAGGCGGGAGGCCCGAATGGCATTCCTCCCCGAGTTTTGAGGAGCTGTGCTTCCGTGCTAAGCCCTCCTCTCGCTTCAAACTTATTTCTCTATGCCCTCAATACTAGCACTTTCCCTTCAGTGTTGGAAGCGTGCATATGGTCCAACCTATTCCGAAAAAAGCGAAGACCGCTCTGCACCCTTCCTAACTATCGACCTATTGCCTTAACCTGTATTCTATCTAAATCTTTAAAGCCCTTCTCAACTCTCACTTCTTAGACATCTGGAATCTCATTCCTTCTTGCCGCATTGCCAGTACGGCTTTCGGCGCTCGAGTTCTGCTATGACTTAGAACTTCCTATTTCTAACAAGATTTAGTTTTTCCACCCTTAGGAGATTACGGCCAGACTTGAGCGGTGCGTGGCGCCTTGAACATATCCGAAAGCATTGACAGGCTAAGTAATGGCACGCGTCAACTGCTGCTCCAAAGCTCCCCTTCTATTTGATTCCTCCTTCTCTTTGCGTCTACTTATGTCTAGCTTTACTTTCATAATCCGCTCGAATATCGGCTGTTGTTTGAATGGCGAGCACTTCGTTCTTCCTTTTCTGTCAATAAGTGTGCTTCCTCAGGCGTTTCTGTCTATATCTCCTACCTTATCTTGCTTTTCATTATGATCTTTCTCGTCTGCACTCTAAACTCATCCAGCTCATATGCCGATGACTCGACCCTTCATTCTTCAACTCGATTCAATTTTGCTCCCCATCTTTTACGTCAGAATTGCCTTCGTCTTAATCTTTCCGATTCCATCTCGGCTTGATCTGTGTAGACTTATTCCGGTGGTTCGCTCGCGAACCTGCCCCCATCGTAAAAATTTTAATTCTTTAAAAACCCAACTTATACAAACTCATCCCTTCTAAAACACCTTCTAACTTCCTATCTCTTTCGCGAACGCGTTCTCTCGTCCATCTCCCTCCCAGTTGACCAAAGTAAACATTCCTAGGCCTTAACATAAAACAAAAAAAATGTCTTGGAAACCTCACATCACACAGGTTGCTGCGGCGGCCTCAAAGAAACTGGGAGTTCTGTTTGACTGCGAGACTTTTTTTCCTCGTCACAGTTACTCCAGTTATACAAGGGTCTTATCCGACCTTGTATGGAGTACTGCTCTCATAACTGGGAGGGCTCAGCCTTCACTCAATTTTAGGATAGGGTCGAGTCAAAGGCTAAAAGCCTTATAAACTGTCATGTACTTTCTAGTTCACTTGGACCCTCAGATCTGTAGTATAGCTTGCACGCGATGTTTTGTGCAGTTCTATCTCTATCTTCTATAAAGGTACCATAAGCCGGCAGTGTTTTGCATGCGAAGGAAACTTTGCCCACTCGGCGTGCACCTCCTCTTAAGGAAAACCGCCCTCGTAGCACAGGCAGTCCTGTGGTCGCACATGCGAGTTGTGGCGTGATCAGGTGCGTTAGCAAACTCAGACTAGTTTCGCTGCGGCGCCTCCTTCTTTCCTGCAACCTCTGTTCTGTGGAATCTCTTCCATCTTCTGTGTTTCCTTACTCAATTTAATATCTCCCTCACTTTAAGCCCGCGTCTGTTGCTCATCTGCGTAATTTTGCGCTAGCGGATGAATTTCTGTTGAGGTAACACCCCCTCCTTGATAGGGCCTTAGCCCGTGAGCGGTGGTGATAAACTATAATATATAATATATATATATATATATATATAATATTATATAATATATCTATATATATATACTAATATATGTATTATATATATAATATATTTATTAACGGTATATTATATATATATATATACTATATCATACTATATATATATATAATATATATATAATATATATATTATATATAATAATATACTATATAATAGATATATGAAGGTAATTAGAGCAATTTTTGCTTATATACTATATATACAAAACATATATACACAAAATATTGGTTAAGCTACTTGTAATATTGATTAAAGCAAAAAAATACTTCTTATTACCTCTTTTTGAAGATGTTGCTGGTTGTGTAAATCTTATTCATATTCATGTTCATTGCAGATGTCAAAATTATGTGATTTCAATTCCTTTATCATATTCTTGATTTATATTTCATATCTTTCATATTTTTATATCTTCATCTATGTATTTTTTTATTAATTCTTTTTATTTGATTTTTGTTATTTTTTACATTTAATTTTTAATTATTAACAATTTTAAGTATTTCTTTATTTTTATTTTTAAATTACTTTACTAAATTATATATAAAATTTAATCTGTATACTCTTAATTTTATCTATCTTTTATCTATAATTGCTGTAAAGGAGAACCCAAAATGATAAAAAGAACTTTATCACTCTTCCCCTCTCTGCTTCTTCAAATTGTTTTTTGTCATTTTTTTTGTATGGACTGTATGTATTCTGTTAGTTTTTCATTCTGTTAACAGCTCTAGTTTAATTACATTTTTCATTTTTATTTATGTAATGGTCTTGGTGCAGCGGTTCTCACCTTTGTAGCTCTCGCGAACCCCCGAAGGCCCAAAAACGCAAAAAGTTTAGTAACTCTCGACCCAATAATTACCCTACTATATATATATATATATATTATATAATATATATATATATATATATATATATATATATATATATATATATATATATATATATATATATATATATATATATATAGTATATACTATATATATTATAAATATATATAGTGTTGTTATATATTATATATATATATATAATTGTATAATACTATAAATGTATTCCTTAATAAACTATGCTTTGAGTCATTAAGCATATAATTTTCATTTGTTTTTAGTCATCTTACATTTGAAGAAGTTCTTATTTGCTGTTTTATTTTCATTTTCATCCTTCACTCTTCTAGAGATTACATTTTTCATTTTTTTATTATGTAATTCTTTGGTGAAAATATCAGCAAATTGATCATTACTATTTACCCATTCTATTTTTTGTATTTCTTGATTATTTAGATATTCTCTTATT
This sequence comes from Trachelipus rathkii, assembly GCA_015478945.1. Classification (NCBI taxonomy): domain Eukaryota; kingdom Metazoa; phylum Arthropoda; class Malacostraca; order Isopoda; family Trachelipodidae; genus Trachelipus; species Trachelipus rathkii. Next base: position 3,284 of record JABUQX010003552.1, on the reverse strand, counting down.
TGCTGATATTATGATTCTCATGCTTTTAATTTTTGATTGTCTTTCTGACATTAGAGTATCTACAAGTGTCTTACTATCAGTTCTCAAAATTATAGGTATATTCTTATTAGTAATTTCTTCCCACATTTTTTGTATATACAATGTTTGTTCAATACCTTCAAGCAAACTATTTGCCTCTGCTTGTATGACTGAATGATTAACTTTCTTTGATTATTTGTTCCACATTATGGTATCATTTTCCTTTTTATCCACAGGCAAAAATTATACATCCAGTTTGTTTTTATCTCCCTCGTCTATTAGCAAAATGTATGAATCACAAATATGTCATGAATTCTCATTTTCTCATTATTTATTTGTATGATATTAATTCATTTCTGTATTTTTTTATCAATCTATGAAGCTCTCTATAATCTTTGATATTCAGTTCTTTTTTCTCCCTTGCTCATTTTTCTAACTATATAAGCTAAATCTGGTCTTGTATTTCTTGCCATCCAATTTAAATTTCCTATTAATTAGTTGGTATCTTTTACCTCTCATTTATTAAGTTTTCTATTTTCTTTTGTTTTTATTCATTAATTTATAAATATAACGATTAAACCATTAATTATTTTGCTCCATTATTATCATGTTTTCTTCTTGATATAATTGAACTCCTAAATATTTAAATGATTCTGAACTACTTTCTCCTATTTCAAAAATGTTTTTTAATTTATTTATTATATTGTTTTCAAATTTTTTATTTCCTACCCATAAAATATCATCTACATGTGTACATAATAATCCTTCTATATTAATTGAATCTTTCATTATAAATAGTGTCGGTTCCATTTTACTTTGTTTTAGACCTAACTTAATTAATTGCTTTTTTAATGATAAATACCACATCATAGCAGCATCTTGTAATCCATATACTGTTTTATTCAATCTCCAAAGTTTACCATTATCAAATTCTGGTGGTGGTTTTAAATATACTTTTCTTGTAATTGTATCTCCTTGTAAGTATGCTGCTGAAATATCCATAGCATTTATTTTCCATTTCTTTTCTTGAGCTATGGTTAGAATCATTTTCATTGCTTCAGATGAAACCGTTGGTGCATCTGTTTTTTTCCTCCACTGTTTCTTCATATCCTTTAGCTACTAACCTAGCTTTAAATTTTTTCTTGTTATTCTGCAATAATTTTTCACTAATTACCCATCTTACATTAATTGCTCTTTCACCTTTATCAGTTACTTCTTCAAAAACCTTGTTCTTCTTCCAATTTTCTATTTCTATCATTTTTGCTTGTTTAATTTCCTCATTAGAATGATTATAATAACTTTGATTTACCTCCTCATCTTCATCTTCACTATCTATTTCATCTATTATCTCCTCACTTTCATCCAATGACTCCTCATCGCTATTTTCTTCATTTTCAATTACATCTAATTCATATATTTTTCAAATTCTTTCAAATCTATATCATATATTCTATTTGTATTCAAATTGCGTATGTTATAACATCTATTATATTTTTTACTAGTTGCTTTGCCAGCTCTATCTACTAATGACATAACAATTTAACATATCTTCATTATTCTTTAATTTCGATTTACATAGTATGTTACCAGTTCACAACATTTTTTGGTTAATCAACGTTCTTCATATTCCATCTAATTGATGTCATTTCTCTTCATCTTCATTTGGGTTTCATTCGATTCTCATTATTCCATATTTTTGACCATATTATTTCTTCTTTATCATTACCTCTTCTGTTGTATTATCCATTATATTTTCATCTCTTCTACATACTTTTCATCTTCTTTATCTTCAATTTCTTTTATTTTACATTTAAAAACTATTATTTTTGAATTCTTGTTGAATGAACTTTTGATACAGCTCTTAAAAGTATACCTCCATGTTTTACTATGATGGTTTTTCCATCTACACAGACATTAGTAGCTTCTCTCTCCATTCATTATCATGTGTCTTTTGTAATTATTACTTCTTCAACCTATATTATATCTTTTGACAGTGTTCTCTTACGTTGACTTCTCATATGCACGTTTTATTTCTTCAGAACTTTCATTTTTCTATATGAATTTTTCTAGCTTGCTCTATTGTTTCTAATAATTCTTTAATCATGTCATCAGTATTTATCTCTCTCTTCACTTATTATTATGTTATTACAATCTACTATGTTTCGCTATTCAACTAATATTTTTCTTCAAAAACAAAAGTATGATTCGCTGACCAATATCCGAAGTAACTTGTTAGTCCATTCAATTATTGTTCAAAATACTTGCCATGCCATACTATTTCTTTCTGTCAAGTCCTTCCGTGTTTTTAACTTGTGGTATAATGCATTCTTTAAGGTAAACGCCTTGACTAACTTTTCACATAAAATCCACTTAGCTCCACCCTTGGGCCTTTCTGCCGCCCGTACTCATTAATCTGAATATTCCTTTTTGTAGTAAACAGTTCTCATATCTTCAAAATTTTCCTAGAGAACTCTCTTCTCCTGCAATGTCAACCATATACCCATTAGGACTCTCAAAAATAAAATAATCCAATTTTATTCACAATTAACTTTTCTATAATTTCTTTACTGCTTTTTCCACATTACCATTCAGCTTGAACAATATCTTGTTGCATAGGTCAATTTATTATATTTACTAAAAAAATTTATTATCTCTAAATCGCCAACAATCCAATTGAATTATTCCTCATAAAACTTTTGCTTGCTAATGACAAACCTACTTATCAGGCCTTGGTGGAGTTTTTCTTTATATTTCCTTTACATATTTCACAGTTCTCTCACAATTTGCATCGAATATCTTTCTTACATCTTTATCAAAAATCTCCTCCTTTCATTTACTTGTTTTAACATTAGCATTTTTCTATTGTTTTAAAATTAATTTTTCTATTCCACAATGGGCAAATTGTCTATGTAGTTCTTCAAATTTTTCTTTTTCAAATAATCTTTTGTTCTAGTACACTCCAATTTTCTTCTCAAATCTAATTTACCACATTTCCTTTCATTTTATTTCTTCAAATAATATGCAGGAATGTTGTCCTTCATATCAAATGTTTGCATTTCTGTAGAATTTCAAAATCCACAAAGTATCAAACAGTTCCAATCTTTCAAGATTAATTTTTTAATTTCATTCTTTATACATTAGCGATTTAGCCAGTAATAAAAGAGGTATTAATCACCCTCTAATTACATTGATTTTAAAATCAAAAAAAAACTCTTCTTTGATTTTTTTACCAAGGCCAATAATTTTTCTTTATTTTCTCTGGCGGG
>JABUQX010003551.1:12500-34121 GCA_015478945.1 Trachelipus rathkii | reverse complement strand
ATGTAACTCTTAATATAACCACCATATCAGTAGTACTACTACCAATAATACTTCATCAACACTATCAATTAATACTACTACTTCTACATTGGCAACAGTTATTACTATTACCTACTATTACTATTACTTCTACAATAACATCAATTACTTCTACAAAATATTAATTAATACTACTTTAGCAGACAACAACAAAACAACAACCCAAGACAGCAACATCAAAACAATATCAAAGTAAAAACAAGACGTGATCTCTACATCACACGAATAGGGAAGAACACAATCTAGTATTTATATTGATATGGAGGTATGATAAAATTTTAATAACAATTTAATAAGAATATAAATAAATTATTATAATAGTATTAATAAAAATAATATGTTCACAGTTTAGAACGTATCCGTTCTAAAACGGTGATCTCTTCGATTCATACTGAGTAGGAGTAATAATCCAAAAACAAAAATTTCTTTAACCTTTCCAAATATGATATTTGCTGCCTTAGAAACAATTGTTCTAACTTCTAAGAAACAAAACTTCATTATGTCACTATCAAATAAGGAAAATAATATACTAAACGCTAAAACATGTAGCAGTATTGATTGTTAAAAAATCATAAACAAAATCTAAGAAACCAATGGACACACCCAAATACAACTAAAAAAACAAAAATACATAACAAACTATCCTTCAGATGGACTGTAAACTTCTACTGCTACTATTATTACTACTAGAAACTACTACTACTACTATTACTACTACAACTACGGGTTAACGGTAATTTAATCTTTTTGATGCTAATTAATAAAAAATAATATATAATAATAATGAAATATTGATTATGTCAATCAATTATACATCAAATTAAAATTTCACTCAATAAAGATACTTCAACATACAAAAAAAAAAAAAAAAAAAATTCAAGTTTATAATTAAATTTCTTTGTTTAAAAGCTATTTTTTTAGAAAAATGGGTAATAGTGAAAAAAAGAGAGGAAGACGGAAATATAGATTATTTATATAATATATATTATATAATATATATATAATATAATATATATTATATATATATAATATAATATATATATATATATATATATATATAATATATATATATATAATATATAACTTATATATAAGATATAAATATATAATATATATATATATTTATAATATAGAATAATATATATATATATATATATATAAATTATATATATATAATATATATATATATATATAATATAATATATATATTTATATATACTATATATATATATATAATATATATATACATGTCTTCGCCAGTAAGAAGACTAAAGAAGCGCTGCCATATATAAAATTTAATCCATTTTACTGAAATTTATTTTATATTAAATTCTTGCTTATGGCCATTAATTTAGGTACGATAAAGTTGTTAAGCAACTTATCAGAACCTACCAGTAGTAACAAGGCTTCCTTTCGTGTTTCATTTTGACCACAGCGTACAGGAACCTACCTGAGGCTTTTTTAGCCCCATTTTTAACCGCGACCTTTTTTGACCTTTACCTTTTGGGCTTGACCTTTTTTGAGCAAAAATTTTTACCTGACCTTACCTTTTTGGCCTTTACCTTTTGGCCTTTACCTTTTTTCGGACAACCCTTTGCTTCCATGGCATTTTTGGCCCACGTATTTTCCGAGCAACCCTTAATGTTGAAGAACCCTATTTTTGGAAACCCAAATTTTTGGCAGCCCCTAATGTGAAAACCCCTTAATTTTTGGCAAAAACCCTAATTTTTCGCAACCCTAATTTGGCAACCCTTCGAAAAGTGCGCCCAAAAACCCGTTGCGCACAACCCGTTTGTACATGTCCCCCACCCCTAATTTTTCGACCAAACCTTGTTATTCCATGGCGCATTTTTGCCCACGTTATTTTAGGCACCCTTAGGGGCTTACCCCATTTTTGATGCTCTTTAACCTTGCTTGACCATGATATTTCGTCCTGACCTTACCCAGATACCATGGTCATTTTTCCCACGCCCAATTATTGCCACTCGGTCAAACCCGTCACAATTTCGCCTAACTGACGCATTATGCACTACCCCTAACTGAACACGCTACCACACGGTCGCCGTGCGCCACACACACACACACACACACCACACAACACACTACCACTTATACAGACATTTCACTACCACATACACACAGTCCACTATGACACTGTACATTTACCCATCAGACACTTACATACACTTATACTTCACGGACAAACACACTGCCAACCCTCTTACTTTCTCTCTATCGTCAATGTTGACCCACGTAATTTTTTGTCCTTCTCCTTTAGACTTACGCCCTTTTGAATGTCTTACCTTGTTTACCATAATCGCCTTTACCTTGCCATAATACCTATGCTGACGTCAATTGACCCACTAACGATTGCTTTGATGTTGCCAACCACCTAAGAAGGATCTAGGGATTTCTATATGTGTTCTATGAGTATTATATGAAGTGCCAGGTGAACGATTAGTGCCAGGTGAGGCCAAGGAGGCCAATGAGTGCACAATGAGTGCCAAGTGATTGCCAATGAGTGCCAAGTGAGTGCCACATAGTGCCAATTGAGTGCCACATATTCCAACTGAGTGCCACTCTTTTCAAGCCATTTCTAGCCTCCCCTGAGCCTCGAATAGCCCCTAATATGCCTGATCTTACCCCTAGTTTATTAAGGTATGAGATCGGATTGGTATATTACAACCTGCAAAGATGCTCCTACTATGAGTTAGTCTTTTCTAACACTTATAACACACTATAACACTTATAAACACTTACACTCTCCATTAACACTTACATTAAACCATATACACTTACACTCACACCACACGCAGATTGCACTTACACTTACACTTCACACCACGCTATATTTGAAGCCTCAACTTTGATGCCTCACAACTTTGATGCCCCAGACATGCCTCAGCATTGTTGCCCCAACTTTGATGGTCCATCATAAATGCCTCAGCATTGATCCCATCAACTTTGAAGTTCTTCTTGATGACTCATCTTTTGATGCCGTAAATCTTTGAACCATCCTATATGATGATTCATCTTTGATGAAGACATCTTTGATGGCTCATCTCAACCCTACATCAAAGAACAGAGTTAATATTAATGTCTAACCTATGTTATAAGCTGATCACCAGGACCCAGCATGATCTCTCCGCGTGAATTCCCACGAACCCGCCCACAGGTGCGACCCGCCGTGCGAATGAAAAATATATAAATACTAATAAGTAGTCATTTTTATTTCATGCCTAAGCATTTTTTATTAAAAACATTTTCGCAACCCTAAAACTGTACTTCATTACAGACCTATTATTAACACATATATTTTTTTAACATATTTTACTTAATACTTTTAACTTATATACTTTTAATTTATAAATTTTAAAAATTGTATGTAAGAAGAAAAAAAAAACCAGAGTTGCCTGATATATAAACATTTTATGTTTACTAAATCTGTACGAAATTTTATAAAAAAACATTAACATGACAACCTTATAAGCAGTAAAATCAGTTAAATCAATAAAGGTTAACCTAACCCACCAAGAGGATTAGTAGCCTTTTGTTTTACGCGTTACTCTTTAGCTCAGTTTCTTTAACTCATATGATTTACTGCTTGAACTTATATGTTTTACTGCTTAACTCACTATTCATAACATTACATACCTTAAAGCAGGATGTAAATCAAGTAAATCAATAGAGGTGTAACCTAACACCTAGGGGATTAGTAGGTTAGTTTACTGCTTTACTGCTTTAAACTCATGCTTTACTGCTTAACTCATGTTTTAGCTCGTTTTAAACTCATTATTTTTACGCTTAACTCACATAAATCATTTAACATTATTTCCCTCTAAGGGGTAAACTGTAAAATAAATAGAGGTAACCTAACAACAAGGGGGCTGGGGAGAAGGCTTTTGTTTTAAGCTGCCGTGTGACTGCTTTGAACTATGTTGTAGGGCGGTGGCTTAACTTTCTGCTTACCTTCTATATCCATCTGTTTCCTGCCTTACCTTTACATTTAATCCATGGATTTTCTGCTTACCGTTTTTACTCATCTACGTAGTAACCATTTGTATTTTTATTTGTTTAATACTTTTATTATTTTATTATATTTATTTATTGCTATACTACTGTTCTTATATTTTTATTTTATAATATCATCTTGAAGCTAATCTGTAGTGTTATTTACTTCATGCCTATGTTATTATTATTTAAACACACAACACACACACAACACAACACACACACACACACACACACACACATACACTTACACATACACACACATTTTGTTTTACACTTATACATTCATCCATGGATTCACTGCTTTACATTTACCCATCGACATTACATAGATTTTTCTGCTTTACCTTCACACACACACATTCACTATTAAACCTTCATTACTGCTAATATTATGACACTTATCATTTGCCATAACACGAATACATTTACACTTACACTCACCACACAGATTTACTTACACTCACACAGTTTACTTACACTCCACACAGATTTACTTACACTCACACACAGATGACTTACACACACAGATTTACTTACACTTGCACACAGATTTACACACACACACACCCAACACACACACACACACACACACACACAACACACACAACACACACACACACACACACACACACACACACACACACACGCACACTCACTTACACATATAACGTCTGAGTTAGTAAACATATGTTTAAAAACACGTACATTTATATACTCATTCAAATATAACTAAAATTTATTTCAAAATTTAAAACGTCTATAAATAAATCAATCATTATCATGAACAAAGAATATACTTAACGTTAATACTTCTTTGCTTTATAGAATTTATAACTATTCCAAGTTTAAAGAAAACTTTTACTAAAATTTGATGAAATTTTCATAAAAACATATTTTACGTAAGTAAAAAGTAAATATAAATCAGTAAATCAGTAAGGACAGCCCCTAGCACCCCTCTACTCAACTATGCCACTGTCTTTCTTATTGACTTAGCTTACCATCAATCTTAACCCTATGTAAATAAAGTAAAGAATTTAAGAGAATTTTATCTGCTAACATATCATGTATTTATTAAAATCATTCTAATTTTATTTAAAAATAACAATATTCACTTACATTTATATTATCACTTCGATGTTAACTAATAAATATTTCAAAGATTTTTTAAATAATTCGGTTTTCTTCTAGATTAATTATCTATGTACATTGACAGTCCATCACGAAAAATCACAACAACGCGTCTCCTTACATATACGAAACTGACCGCTCTCTGTAAAATCTGTTGAAATAACTACTTTAGGTCTAAATTTCGGATAATCCTTTTTACCGGGGCGATTTAGAACTAATTCCAGGTCAAAATATGTGCTAAATAACCTTTTGCTGTAAGTGTTTGTCAAAAAGGCTTAGCCTAAATTTAGGCCAAAATTGGATAAGCCTTTTTGTAGACTGGCTAATTTAATCCACCAAGTCAAAAGGTAATTCCCGTATAGATAACCCCAGTCTTATTATTATTTTTATAAATAACTTTCAAACCTGAAAACATGCTGATCGGTAAATCTTTAAGCAGTAATAATAGAAATGTTTTCCTTACCTGTGAATTTGGTCGGTAATCCTGTATCTCTATATACCTCGTATTTGATGTCCGAGAATTATTTTATCGTCTTTGAAAATTAAAACTTTTTCTTTAAACTGGTATTTCATCTCGTATGTGCTTTCTAAACTTTTAAGTCATACTCATTCTAAAATAATATTCAGTTAAGCTGTTAAGCCGGTGCACAAGTTATCTGATTGTATTAAAAGTGTTTTATTTTTACCAAGTGTATATCATATTTAGAATAAATACTTAACATTGAGAAAATTACTAATTTCACTAGAATAGATAATAATTAATTTCATAGTTATAGCTACCACCAGGACTCAGCATGAGCCCCACCCGCCAAAGCAGCCAAACCCCGCACCCGCTGGCGTCCCGCCGCTCCCCGCCCGCCGCGACCGCCCCGGCGGTCGCCCCAGCGCAAATTTCGCCTTCCCGCCCGCCGCTGCCCCGCAGCCAGATATCTCTGCGAATTATATTAGAAACACGCATACACACACACCACACACACACACCGCACACACCACACACACACCCACCACACACACACCACACCGACACACACGCACACTCACTTACACATATACGTATAATTTATTAAAAACATTTATTTTTATTTTAGTATATATACTTATGTTATTTACTTCATCCCTATTGTTATTATTAGAACACACATACACAACACGCACACATACACGCACACAAACCCCACACACACCCACACACACACCACACGCACACACACACACAAATTAGACTATAATTTATTAAAATTTTATTCTTTAATTTATTATAACTATAGTAGAAATAAACATGCCTATTGTTATATAAAGGAGAAGACACAAACACACACACGCACTCACACACACACGCACGCACACGCACGCACACACTCACTTACACATATAGCGTATAAATTATTAAAACATTTTATTATTAACTTAGTATTATTGATCTAGTGATTATTCATTCTTTGCTCTAGTAACACACATGCACCACTCACACCACACACACACACACACACACCACTACACACACACATACACACTCAATTTTGATTCCCTCAACTTATGCCTCAGCTTTTGACCTCAACTTTTATGTCTCATTGAGCCTCAAGTTTGACCCTTATCCTTTTATGCCCCAGGTTTGACACCTTATCCTTTGATACCCTCAGGTGACCCTTATCTCAATAACTTTAGCTTTGGCTACCTCAGCTTTATGGCTCACTTGGATGACTCATCTTTGATGCCTCATCTCTTTAATACCACCTATATTGATGATCAGCTATAAAAGCAGTTACATCTACCATAGACACCTTACACTTACACTATACACACAAACACTAAATCTTTATTCACATCATACGCACATACACATAGACATTAACCCATTGACACGGGTGGGGGACCCAAAACTACACTCACCCGCACACACAATTATATATATTTAATATAATAATATATATATATATATATATATATATATATATATATATATATATATAATATTATAGATATAGTATATATATATATATTTCGTTCTCGCGGTATATTGCGCCGCGTGCGCTCGCGCGGGAGCGCGGACACATGCGCCTGCGGCGCGCACCCGCCGCGGTACGCGCGGAGCGGACGCCGGACGACCAGCGGGGTGAGCCCGGCACGCGGCGTGGCTCATGCTACCCTGGTGTTAGCTTATGAACTAGGAATTAATATTATCTATTCTAGTAAATTAATATAATCCTCAATGTAAGTATTTATTATTAAATATGATAACACTTAGTAAAAATAAAACACTGTTAATACAATCAGATAACTTGTGCACCTCTTAACAGCTAAAATGACTATGATTTAAAATGAGTTTGGGTTCTAAAAGATAATAAAACACCACCTGCTCAAATACAAGTTTAAAGAACAAAGTAATTTCAAAAGCGATAAAAATAATTCTCGACCAATCCCATACGAGGTCAATATAGAGATAAGGTTTACCCCGACCAATCACAAGTAAGGAAACATTCCTTTTACCTGCTTAAAGGATCTACCGATCCAGCAGGTTTCAGTTGAAATATATTTATAAAAATTAATAATTAACATTTCCTGTCTATACGGGAATTACCTTTGACCTATGGAATTAGGAGAAATTGAGCCCGTCTACAACAAGCTTATCCTAAATTAGGCCTAAATTAGGCCTAACGTAGTTATTGCACCACATTACAGAAAAGGTCAGTTTTGAAATAATTTGACCGAATTAGCTTATAAATCGCCCCGTTACAAAAAAAGGATTATCCTAAATTTAGGCCTAAAGTAGTTATTCAAACACATTTACAGAGAAGTCAGTTCGTATCTCGTAAGGAGTGCGGGTTGTTGTGTGTTCTCGTGATGGATTGTCAACGTTCAATAGATTAATAATAATAATAAAAGAAAAACCCGAATTATTTAAAAAACTTGAAATATTTTTAGTTAAGAAATATATAATATAAATTAATGAAATAATTGTATTTTAAATAAAAACCTAGAATGATTTTAATAAAAATACATGATATGTTAGCAATGAGAACTTTTTTGTTATTTTATACTTATAACGTGTAAAGATGATGTAAAGCAGAAGTCATAGAACAAAAACGTGCATATCAATTGCTGACGAGTTTCTATTTGCAAGCTTTCGATTTACTAATTTATTGCTTTAAGCTACGTAAAATATAGTGTAATAAAATTTCATAAAAGATTTAGTAAAAGTTATTTAAAACTTATAATTATAAATTTATAAAAACAAAGAGTCTTAACATATAATAAATCTTTGTTCACATCTTAACATTATTATAAAGTTTTAAGAAAAGTGTAAAATTTAGTTATATTGAATGAGTAATCTAAATTTACTCTTTAATTAAACATAAAAATGTTTTAATATAAAATTATACGTTATATGGTAAGTGAGTGGCGTGGTGGTGTGGTGTGGGGTGTTGTGCTGTGGTGTTGTGCTGTGTGGTGGTGTGTAAAATCTGTGTGCAAGGTAAGTAAAACTGTGTGTGTAAGTAAATCTGTGTGTGAGTTAAGTAAATCTGTGCAGTGTAAGTTAAATCTGGATGTAAAGTAAATCTGTGGTGAGTGTAAGTGTAAATGTAAGGGTCTATGGATAAATGTAGGTTCATAGAAGTGTTTAATATAGTATCATAGTGAATGTGTGCTGTGTGACCGCATGTGTATAAGTGTTAAATGTAATTGCGATGGTTAAATTATAGTTCAAGTGACGGTTGTGTATAAAGTTCTTTAGTGAAAGTGTGTGTGGTAGAGGTGTGTTTGTTGGTATGGGTGTGTGAGTGTGTGGGTGTGGTGTCTAATAATAATAACAATAGCATGAAGTAAAATAACACAATATAAAAAAAATAAAATAATAAAAATAATAAAAATAATAAAAAATAATAATAAAAAAATAAAAATAATAATAAAAAATAAAATACAAAAGTATAAAACAAAATAAAAAACATAATGTTAAAAGAAACGTTAAACAGTAAAGCAGAAAGTTAAAAACAGTAAAGCAGAAAGTTTAAAGCATAAAGCAAATTAAAGCAGTAAGCAGAAATTATAGCAGTAAAAAACAGAGTTAAAGCAGTAAAGCAGTTAATAAACAAAAGCATACTAACCCCCCCCCCTTGGTGTTAAGTCACACCTCTATGATTTACTGATTTACTGCTTGATGAATGGTAATGATGAGTTAAAGCAGTAAACATATGATTTAAAGCAGACATGAGTTAAACAGTAAAACATGAGATATAGGAGTAAAGCAGTAAAAACAAAAGCCTACTAATCCCCCCCTTGTTGCTATGTAACAACCTCTATTGATTTACTATTTACTGCTTTATTTAATGTAATGTAATAAATATGTGAGTTAACAGTAAACACATATAAGTAAAAACAGTAAAACTTGAGTTAAAGCAATAAAACATATGAGTTAAAGCAGTTAAAGCAGTAAAACAAAAGCATACTAATCCCTCTTGTTGGTGTACACCTATGATTTACTGATTACTGCTTAAGGTATTAATGTTAATGTTTTAAAAAATTTTGTAACAGTTTAGTAAAAAAAATGTTATAAACAGCACTCTGTTTTTCTTCTTACATACATTTTAAAATTATAAATTAAAAAGTATTAAAGTAAAAATATAAGTAAAATAAGTTACTGAAGAAACAAATAAACAAGTAGTCTGTAATGACTTACAGTTAAGGTCGCGAAATGTTTTTAATAAAAAAATGCTTAATCATGAATAAAAAATGAATACTTATAGTATATATCATTTCATTCGCACGGCGGGTCGCACCTGTCGGGTGCGGGTCGTGGGACTCACCGAGAGATCATGCTGCTTCCTAGGTATCGCTTTATAACCATAGTTGTTACATTAATATTAACCATCTGTTCTTTAACTGTAGCGTAGAGATGAGCCATCAAAGGATATTTCATCAAAATGAATCATCATATAGATGTCTCAAGAAATTTAGCATCAAAGATGACTCATCAAAGACGAAACCTTCCAAAGTTGGCATCAATGCTGAGGCATTTATGATGGACCATCAAAGTTGCGGGGCAACAATGCTGAGCATTTATTGGCATCAAATTACATCAAAGTGAGGCTTCAAAATAACCATTGATAGTGTAATGTAAGGCATCGCGTTGGGGAGTGAATGTATAGGTTTAAGTAAGTGTCTATGGAGGATGTAAGCGCTTATAATGTAATATGGTGTTAAGGTGTTAGAAAGACTAACTCAAGTAGGAAGATCTTAGCAGCTTGTAATATTACCACCCAAATCGAACTTCATACCTTATACTATTAGACACCCATATTAGGGCTATCCTAGGCATGGGAGGCTAGAAAAGACTTGAAAAAAGTGGCACTCAGTTGGAACTTCTGTTGGCACTCACTTGGCACATGTGCACTCATTTTCACTCATTGGCACTCACTTGCACTCATTGCACTCATTGGCACTCAACGGGGCACTCACCTGGCACTCACCTGCACTCATCTAATACTCATAGTAAAACACTAATAGAACATCACTAGGATATTCTTACGGTGTTGTAACCATCAAAAGCCATCAGTTAAGCATGGTCAAAAACTGACCCATGGATATGCAAGCTCAAAGGCGAAATATTCATGTCAAACAAGGTTAAACATCAAAAAAGGGCTAAGTCCCTAAAGGTTAGACAAAAAAAATTACCGTGCGGGTCAAAATGAACCCATGACGACCAAAGAATTGCAGTGTTTGTACGTGAGTATAATGAAATGTAATGGTCTAGCGGTAAATGTAATGTCATAGTGAATTGTGTATAAGGCAGTGAAGTCTGTTAATAAGTATAAGTGTTGAATGTGGGTGTGTGTGTGTGAAGGTGTTGTGGCGCACGGACGTGTTAGGTTCAAGTTAGGGTAGGTCCATACATGCGTACAAGTAGCCAAAAATTAGGTGGGCCACGAGTCGGCAAAAAATTGGCGTGGGCAAACATGACCCATGTATCTTAAGTTCAAGCCGACAAATATCATTGTCCAAGCACTTAAACATCCAAAAACGGGCTAACCCCTAAAGGGTCCTAAAATTACCTGCGGCTAATAAAATGTGATTACAAAAGTTGTCGAAAAAGAATTATTGATAATGTACAACCGTTGCTGACGCAACCGTTTGCGCAACCCCTTCTTCGAAGGTGCCAAAAATTAGTTGCCGAAAAAAAATTAAGGGTGCAAAAAAATTAGGATTTCTCAAAAATTAGGACGCCAAAAAAATTAGGGGCCCAAAAAATTAGGTCCAAAAAATTAAGGCTGCCGAAAATTACCGTGGGCCAAAAGACCCATGGAAACCAAAGTTGCGAAAAAAAATGTAAAGCCCGGAGTAATCCTGAAGTAATTGTCAGGTAAAAAAATTTGGACTCAAAAAAGTCAAAGCAAAATAAAGGTCCAAAAAAAGTCAAGGCAGTAAAAATGGAGCGGTCAAAAAAGCCTCATAGGTTCCTTGAACGCCTGTGTCAAAATGACCAACACGAACGAAATCCCTCCTACTACTCTTACCAATTTTCAAACTAAAAAACATGCTTTCCAATTTATCTGTAGGTTATTCTGTTTATTCAATTCTAATTTGACCGCCATTCTTTCATGGTCAACATGTGCCACCGTTGCTTCATACCAAGTCGTTTAAAAATATCGATGTATTTAGAGATCCCTTAATCTCAACTTATTACCGAAATTCTTAACATATATTTACAAACGTAAAACATAATTGCCATCCAACCTCTACAAAACAAAATCTCTATATTATAAATTATTACAAACATTTAAAACCATCAACGAGCATAACTATTTATCCTTATTATTTTAAACACAAAATCTTCAATTTATATAATTAATATTTGTCTTTTAAATTAATAATATATACAAAAAATTCAGACATATTATTCAAATTTTTTGATATTTAAAAAAATCATGTATTTAATTTTTTAAATTTGCAATCAAAAGAAAATTTTTCCTCACAAAAATTTTGACAAATCATAATTGCCCACTGTACAATCTGTATAAATGATATAATCACAGGCCTTTGATTAAATATTTTATAAATGATTATTATAAAAATACTTCCTAATAAAAAAATTAATTAATATTCAAACCTTAACCAAAAAAGATTCTCTTACTCTTGCCAAAATTCATATGCTTCACTGGAGAACTAAATTCGTGCAGAGGAGAAAATATTATATATAAAATTCAAATATGTTTAAATATTATTAATATTTTAACATATATTATAATATATATTATATATATATAACTATATATATATAATATATAATATATATAATATATATAATAAATATATATATATGATATAATATACTATAAATATATATATATATATATATATATAATATATATATATATAAATAATATATATATTATATATAATAATATCAGGGCATTCATATATGAAAAAGTTTTAGCTTGCCGGAAAGTATTATTTCTATCCTTCAAACAAAATAATCCCATAATATATATATACTATAATAATATATATATATATATATATAATATATATATTAATATATATATATATATATATAATATATATATATAATATATTATAATATATATAGTATATATATATATATATAGAGATATTATTAACAGTGGCGCTCTCTTATGGGCCCGGGGCTGAGCCCTCCAAATAAAAATCCAGCAAGGATGTTGATGAAGATCATTATTATAGTAGTACAATAAAAGTGAAAAGAAATTTTTTTAAACAATAATAGATAAAAAATAGATTAAAAAAGAAAATAAAAAGATGCTTTGAGATGGCATAAAACCTCAGATAATAACTCCATGCACGCTTTTATAAATTATCTGTCTAGAAATGGTTTCAAGTTAGATGCAATTTTTTGTTACAATAAAGCTCGCCTGTTCCCTCACTGCCTTCACTTTCATCACTTATCCCCTAATTATAATTTATTTATAATATTATTCCAATCTTTGGGTGTAATTTAATTCGGTTAGAAATACAAATCTATATATTTATTAATTTTCTTCTGATAAAAAAAAAAATTCTAGTTTTTTTTGGAAAGCAACTGACAGGAAGCCATTTTATGTCGGACAGCATGCGACCCAGGGGTTGAAGACTACTGGTTTTATGGCATTTCCCTCCCCCCCCCTATCAGTTCTCCCACTTTAACTGACTCTCATCGATCATTCTTTTGTTTTCAAACCATTGTATCACTCACTTTAAATTATCTCTATTATAAATGACATTGATTGCTATTCTGAATTAACTTTCTAGTCGCATGCCTTCTCCTTTGAGGAGAGCTGAAGCGACTCTTCACTCCAAGCAGCCTCACCTTTTCTAAGCCTAATTTTGTAACCCCTAGACTTAATTGCTATGCTCATTCTTCCATGCACTTGACTGAAATACTTTCAAACTCGGTATATCGAGACTAGTCGGAATTAAATTTAGGATTTAACTTGGTCATTTCATCCTCACTTGGATTTTACGAAGGCCACTGGTCCTTTTCCATCGTAGAGGAAATTAAAAATCACACACAACTACACAAACCTAGTCGCACACGCACACACACACACACAAACACAACACACACACACACACACACACACACACACACACACACACACACACACACACACACACACAAACACACCTACACACACACACACACACACACAAACACAGAGAATAAAGATATATATATATATATGGTCATATAGAGATATATATATATATATATATATATATGTATATATATATATATATATATATATATATACCCATATATATATATATATATAGCAGTTATATATATATAGTATATGTATATATATATATATATATATATATATACATTATATGTTATATAGAGTAGTTAGTTATATTATATATATATATATATATATATATATATATATATATATATATAACATTTAATATTCACGGGCTCAGCCGATTTTCTTGTAACTGACATGAAATGCTTAAAATATTCTGAAAAGAAGAAAACCCGTAATAAAAAAAAAAAAAAAAATTGGGAAATGGCCCCTTAAAACAATTATAAAATCGTAATATGATAAATGCATGACGCACGAACATTTTTCTACAGGGGCCTCCCCCCACCCCGTACTCCCCGACTAGGGAGTGTTAGAAAAATATATATATAAAAAAGCATAAAACTAGTGAAAAAAAAAAACAATTTTTAATTGGGCAACTTCATAATTTTTTTTCTGTTATTTCTCGAGTCTCTATTTGCGTTATTCCTTCATTTCATATCATTTTCAGCATTTCCTGAATGCTTCAAGAAAATCAGCGAGTGTGCAATTTTTTATTATTTCCTTCATAGACAAATGTTATTAAATATTAAATTTGGAGACCTCATTTTTTTTCAAGCTTTTCATGTAAGTTTCATGAAAATCGGATGGGACCGTAAAAATTAAATAGAATTATATATATATATATATATATATATATATATATATATTTATATACACATATATATATATATTATGTTGTTAGCAAAGAGCAGTTAAAGAAGAGGCATAGTTAAGATATATATATATATATATATATATATATACAGACATTATTATTCACCACGCATACACACTCTCATATATATATATATATATATATATACAGAAAGATTTTTTTTTTATATAGATATATATATATATATATATATATATATATATATATATATATATATATATATATATATATATATATATATATATATACAGATATATATATATATACGCATACACACTCTCATATTATATATATATATATAGAGCAGCAGCAGCAGCAGCATATATATATATATATATAAGGTTATATATATATATATAGCATAGATAGCAGCATATATATATATATATATATAAAGATAAGGTTATATATATATATGTTATATATATATATATATATATATATATATATATAAAGAGTCAATATGTAAAGCTTTTTTAAGAATTCAATTATTTAACACTGGATTTTTTTCCGAACTTACATAATATCTGACCATCGAATAATTTCTTCAAAGAGCCAAAATCGTACTTTGCAGCTGACTAATTTTTTTCTTTTAAAAGAGGCTTAAAAGTCATCAATGACTTTATTTGTTTTGTTTTTTTTTACACGGATTTACCAGATGTTTTTAAATTATTGAAATAAGATGGTAAAACGATCCATCTTTCTTAAAGCCAATTATTGAGAAATGCAGAACAGATTTTGAAATGTCAACGAAGTCTCACTACGTAAATGATTCTCATCAGTTTTACTTTATTATAGCTCAATGAGCCAATATGATGACTCTATAATTTGTTATTAGGGTATCAGGGTATCAGAGCATCAATGCTTTATTTTCTTGTCCTTTAATTGGGTAAGTAGTTCGAAATTTCACATGAAAAATCTGAATAATAAACTGTTCAAACGTGCCCCTTTTTGTGAACGGTATTCCAGATAATATTGAAATTCTATTAAAGGTTTAAATAAAATAAATAAACTACATTGAACAAATTGATATATATATATATATATATATATATATATATATATATATATATATATATATATATATATATATATATATATATATATATATATATATATATATATATATATTTATATGCCCAGTCTTACCGCCCCTTTTATACCTTTTAGTGAGAACTCGTCGCAGTCAGAAAATCAACCCTAGAACTTCACGGGACTGTGACGGACCCTCACTATGGGGTTCATCCCTTGGACCAGGTGAGCCACAAACATACGCCCTCACAAAACTTCGCCATTCACTCCTATTATCCACCTTTCTTCTCGCTTCTGCCAAACTCACATTTCTCTCCTCCAGGCATTACTAATTCAAACAACTTTTTCTTCAGTCTCCCAGCTGGTTGATTCTGACCACCATACATCTTCTGAACCAACCGACTATCATCCATCCTTTCCACATTACCAAACCATCTCAACATACCTACATTTTTTTTCTCTCATTTACCCCTCTCCACATACCGCACAACTCTCTAATACGTTCATTCCTCATTTTATCAATTCTTTTCACACCTTACACGCCCTAAGATTGTCCATCTGAACACATTGTACTTTAGATCTATACCTCTTATTCCACATCATAGTCTCACTACTATACATTAACACAGGTAACAACAAACCCTCATGTGAGACCCTAGCGTACTCAAGACTTAGTCACTTTACATCCACCAACGATTTAATCGCATCAACCACCTTCCTGCCATTCACAACTTTCCTACTACACTATGCATCATCCGTTCCCTTTTCATCCAACATATATCCTAAATATTTAAACTCAGAAACTTGTTCCAGCTGCTCATCATCTAGCATAACTTCACACCGAGGACTATCCTCACTCACAACCATAACCTTTCTCTTTTCTACTTTTACTTTCAAACCCCTTCTTTTACACACCCTGCCAAATTTATTAATCAATCCTCTCAAACTCTCTTCAGATTCGCCACACAAAACCAAATCATCCGCATATAATAGGTAGACACCCTCCAATCTTTTCCATTCTCCATCATTCTAACACCATCTCCTTCCACCCCCACCTCTAATTCTTTCATACTTTTCACTTCGATACCATTTCTACTTACACTAACTCTAGTATACAAATGAATATTCTTGTGTTTAAAGAAGATATTACTTACACACATACCTCTCTCTCCTCACAGAAATCAATCACCTTCCTACCATTCCTATTTTCTCACGACGCCCCAAAGCCACCTGTTATACCATCTCTTTTTGATCAAATATCCAACCATTTAGGTCACCCAACACAATCAATCTGAAGCTCCTACAAACCCCATTCAAAATATCATTCAGATTATCAAAAAAAATCGCACTCTCATCAACATTACCATCAGATGGACAATATGTCACAACCACACATGCCTTGACCTTTCAAACTTAAATTTAACCATTATAATTCTAGTACTCGCACATGCAAAATCTACCATAGCTCTGTACCACAAGTCACTCATCAGAATTCCAACTCCTCTCCCACTCTCTTTCCTTTTCACACCAGCACATACACATTTCACACCACACCACTCGTTTTCACCGTTTCCTTTCATCTTTATTTCAGTCACAGCGAGCAAATCAAATTTGCCCTTTCTAAATGCATCCATCACCTCACTCTCTTCTTCTCCTCAACATCTATTTCTCTGACATTCCATGTTCCCATACGATTCATACATTTTCGCCGAAAGATAAAAGGCCGCTTACGGCGGTGACGACCTTCTCCGAGACATGCATTAGCATTCCTGGCAAAGGACAAGTGGTAGTGGACAGCCAACAAAAATACAACCGTCCCTTTAGTCGCCTTCTTCGACACACAGGACATACGATATGGGCAATTCTTTCTCCCCCACACATAGGGATATAAGGGATAGGAATATCTGTAAGATGTTGTCAAGAAGAGGGGTGTGGATATAAGTATGTGTATATGATATATGGATAAAAGGTGGTGCCTGTAAGATGTTGTCTGGAGGATCAGTACAAATTTAAAAGCAAAAAAGAAAGACGAACCATTGGGCACTGGAATGTCATGGGAGACCCTACATAACATATGCCAAATGGGAGGTAATTTTCATCGCTGCGAGTCACTCTTCTTTCTCTATATATATATATATATATATATATATATATATATATATATAGAGAGTCTAAACACTATATATATATATATATATATATATATATATATATATATATATATATATATATATATATATATATATAGGGGACAGGGCTAGCAACCTGACCCTTTACTCTTTTGCTTGGGCAACTCCTGAACCAGAGTTGGAGCTTATGCGCTAGAAACACGCTCTTCTGAGAGCTGTGTGAGAAAGAGTTTCAAGGCCAAATGGAAGAAGATGCTAGTTCCACTAGAAGAGTGAAAACCCTACCTGAGATTATATAAATCAAGGACTAGCATTGAAAATCATTGCGGAGAAATAGTTTCCTAGAGTGATCTAGGATCAAGAGTTCCTATGTCAGAAGGAAGAAGATGCTGGTCTAACTGACAAGGCGAAAGCTCCATAGCTGGAAATGATATATATATATATAGCAGAGTTATTGGTTGCTATATTTATACTACATATATATATATATATATATATATATGCTAAGTTATATGTTACATATTTATGTTGTATATATATATATATATAGCAGTATATAGCATATTGGGGTTATTATTATTTAATTTTCTATGTATATACAGTATATATAAATATATAAAGGTAAAGTAAATTATGTATCTTTATATATATATATGTATATATAAGGTTATATATATATAGTATATAAGTTGGAATTTTTTTCTTTATAGAAAAATAGTTTTTTCATTTATACTTCCTTGTAAAAAACTGTCCTTACTCTGTTAGCATATATATATATATATATAAATATCAAGCAGAAACATTATCAGAGATGGATACATATATATATATATATATATATATATATATATATTATATATATATATGTATATATATATATATTTATGTATATATATAAATATATATATATATAAATATATATCAAGAAGGAACAAGAAGAAAAAATAACTACAAGCCCTCTACTACACCAACTAGACCTGCCAGTGGAGGAACAAGAAGAAAAAGAGATAAAAACCAACACCTTCACTTCCTAATTAGTGATTCAAGCCAAGGAACACCCTCTCTAGACTCAAGAAGAAGACCACTCTCTCAAAACTCAAGAAGAAGACCACTCTCTCAAGACTCAAGAAGAAGAACACCTCTCTACGGACGTAAGAAGATGTCTGCAGACAGCGAAAACCAACAGCCTCCTCCCGAAGAACAGATAGAAGACTTTATCGCCGGGACGAAGGTAAAACCTCCAGTGTTCTCTGAGACTTCAGTTCAAACTTGGTTCAGAGTGATGGAGGCGCAGTTTCATCTTGGCAAATTCACCTCGGATAAGACGAAGTACTTCGACGCTCTTTCGCTGCTGCCCATAGACGTCGTTGACCGTATCTCCTCTGCAGAACTCGATGCTCAAGATGACATTCCGCTGAAGAAAGCAGTCATTACTATCTACGAGAAAAGTAAGATAGAGTTATTCAACGAGTTTATGTCCAAACAAGCCTAGAGTGCCAAGCCTTCCCTTTATCTACGAGAAATGCTTCGTTATGGTATATCAAATTGAAAATTGGAGAAGACATAATTCGGATGCAGTTCTTGAAGACTCTCTCAACAAACATTCGACCAACTATGGCTTCACAACAGCACTTATCCTTGAACAACTTGGAGAGCTAGCCAATGATCTAGTTGTTTTGGTGTCGCCCGCTCCTTTCATGACAGAATCAACAGCAGCACTTCACAAGCAACCACATCAGCAGCAGCAACAACAACAACATCGGTAACAGGAACAGCTTTGGGACTGCCTCCATATAGTCAAAAACAAAGACCTCAAGTTTGCCTTTCTCATATTTACTTCGCCCAGCAGGCAGGGACATGCAGGCAATGGTGTAGGTGGACTGAAAAATTAAATGTACAGGTGAAGCCTTCTTCTCGACCCTCTTCTAGATCTTCTTCTCCTACACCAACGGAAAACTAGAAGAGCGAGCTGATTGCTGCGCTATGATCAGTTCGCAACTTACTATCAATGTTACAATATTCGGCGCAGATACTCTCTTCCTCTTAGACACCGGCGCTTCCATTTTAACTCTGCCTTATTTGCAACTAATGTCAATTATTGCGCAGCCAATGGCTCGCCTATCATGTGCCATGGTGAAATAGCGACATATATAACGATCAAGAAGCTTCGTCGAGAATTTAATTGGACTTTCATAGTAGCTGATATCGCAATGCCAATATTGGGTATGGATTTTCTACACCATTACAACTTAATCATCGATTGTGGAAAGAAAACTCTGCAAGACACAAATACGTCTCTTCTGACACCTCCTCAAGTCTCTTCCGATGAAGTTCCTTCCTTACAAATCAACGCTAACATTGAAGACTCTAATATCTCATCTTTGCTTCAAGAGTTTCTCTTGTTAACTTCACCCATTGACTTAACGAACATTAAATTTAATCCAAAAAGACCTGTTCACTTGAACTAGATAGAGATTTGGGATTCTCCTCCAGTGTTTGCAAGACCTCGCCGTCTTCCCGAAGATAAACTAAAAGCGGCAAAAGCGAGAGTAGCCAGACTTCTATAGGAGCAGCCCTGCATCAGATGGTTGCAAGTCTCCGTGGGCTTCTCGCTGTATCTGGTGAAAAAAAAAAAAAAAAAGGAACTTGGCTTTTGGTAATTGCAGATCTTTTTGAATGCTATTACTAAAAGAGATAGGATATCCACTTCCTCACATTCAAAGTCTCTCACGTCTACATAGATCAGCAATCTTCAGGAAAATAGACTTTAAGAGGGAATACCATCAAATTCCAAACACGAACGGAGGACATTGAAAAGACTGCCAGTGCAACTCCTTTCGGCCTGTTTGAATATGTTTTTATGCCATTTGGTTTGAAAATGCTGACCTACATTTCAACGCATAATGAACTCCATTTTTCGACATCTCCCATTTATTTACGTCTACCTTGATGACTTGGTGATTTTTTTCATCAACTCCAGAACAGCATGAAGAACATCTCAGGGCGGTATTCAAGCTTCTTCTTGGAAAAATGCGAATTTTTCAAATCTCTCAACTATTTAGGATATCATATTTCTTCAGATGGAATTTCTCCTCCTTCAGAAGAGAGACCGAAATTTCCAAGTACCCTCTTCCTCGAGATTCAGCAGCTCTTAGAAGATTCTTGGAAAGTGATTGATACTATCGCAGTTTTCATCCCTTGTTTTGCAAAATCCTCGTCTTTCCTTTATCAGAAAAAGCAAAACACCATCCAAAATTTCAGTCCTTACGTGGACCACAGAAGAAGAAAAAGAAGAAGCCTTCATTAAAATCAAGAATCAACTTCAAAACTCCACGACTCTTTCATTTTCTTTACCGGATGTAAACAATCTTCAACTTGTAACGGATAGTAGCCAGACTTCTATAGGAGCAGCCCTTCATCAGATCGTAGATGGACAGCCACTATATATAGATTTTTATAGCAAAATGGTATCAGAACAACAACAACGTAAATACTCAGCTTTCGACCGTGAACTTTTAGCAGCCTACTATTCTGCTCTTCATTTCAAGAATATGTTGGAAGGAAGGAATGTCATCTTGTGCACTGATAACATACCTCTCGTTTCAGCTTTCTACAGTAGGAATCAATCGGTTATTGATTCACCTTCTCAGACGGTCACTCCATCTACTGGACAGCAAGAACAATCTTTAGTGTTTAGACGCAACCCAGTGTGTATGGTGCGTTTTATATAATATATTCAGTGAATTAAGTGCATAAAAATTAATTCAAAGTAAAAATACACTAGGCTTTTAGAGGGTGAAGTGATAAA
>JABUQX010003550.1:40000-47963 GCA_015478945.1 Trachelipus rathkii | reverse complement strand
ATAATTATATATATAATATATATATTATATATATATATATATATATATAAATATGAAGAGACAGTAAGAATACGCCGAATCCTAGGCAGGGTGTTTTAGTCAACTATAAAATAATTAAAAATATTTTAATAATTAAGAAAAATTATAGTTAAGAACCATATGAGCCTATAGACTGTCCAGTAATCAAATAATAAGTATTTAATTAAAAGCAAACCCTCTGAAGGTCCCAGTCAACCTATAATAATTAATAAATAAAAATAAATTTAGAATATATATGCTTATCTAGACTGTCCCAGTAACCCATAATAATTAATAATAAGAAAAAAATTAAGAGCCGCATTGACCCCCTCTAGAATGTCATACACAATTATATATCAACAGCACAGAAAAATATCAACTGCGCATGGATTTATGTAGATGCTGAACATGTTTTCAAATTAGCCAAAAATCACGTTTCAAATGTCGGTTATATAACAAAGCTTCGTAGAGCTGAATGTGTTGGCATAGATGGGATGGTTGCTAAAATCAGACAGTATATACAAAGGACAAAAACACGAAAATTGTCATTAGAAAACGATGAACGAGATTCAAGAATTTGCAACACGGCCGAACAACGCCGTTTAGAGACCGAATCCATACTATCACAAATGGTTTCTATTAATGACGACGTTGAAAGAAAATTTCCGCATATTTTAGACAAACGGCGAGAACTTTCTGGAGAGGCTGATAGTTTAGATGAAATCCTGCAGGCTTCCCGTCAAAATCTTACTTCGACCGATCCAGTCGGTGGCTTCATAAAATATTCAAAAAAGTTTAATAATATAAATCATGATCTTATGAGAATGACAAAAGAAATATCTGATCAATCGAACTTGATGATACATAGATTAGATCAAGTACGTAGGATCAAGAACGACCTAATTGTTGATCTTAACACTATGGGTATCTAATGTATTATAGAAAATGCCCTTTATTAAACATATGGAACGGTACTGGGGGTGATGGCATCTTTAAGCGAAATAAACACGTTATATAATTAAGAATGCATAACAAAAATTTAAACGCTCAGAGAAAATTCATTTATTACCATGATGAACTCAAAATGATAAAACGAAATACAATCGCTGCAAAAGAAGTCCAGACCTATGGTCTAAAAATTTGCTTGGATATAGGTCCAAAGATCGTTACGGGGGAAATGCTATAATCGATTAATATTAATTTTTTTTGCAAGTTGCAACTTATATAAGTAAACGTTGCGCGAGTGCAATTTTTCAGTAAGCGTTCTGATGTCAAAGGTAGCGCTATTTTTTTTGCGCTGTGATTTCATTTGGTTTCTTTTGTGAAGATATTCTGGTGCTCATACTTATTTTAAATAGCAATTCAACCATGAGTCCAAAGCCACTGACAAATGAGGAAATGGTCTGAATTCTCACCGAGAGAAAAAATGATCAGATAAGTGAAATTTGCCTACAAATAAGACAGGCAAAATCTACCATACTTGCGCTTCTCACTGCTGCTTGTGAGCTTCTTCCAAATACCATACCTCAACATAAAAATCGCTAGGGATTGAATAGAAAGACCACACCGGGGACAGATCGCTTGCTGAAAAAAGCAGTTATGAAGAACAAGGAAATGCACCCTATCCTTCTCCAAAATGTCTCTGTACGGACCATACAGCATCGTTTACAGAAAGATTTGAAACTACCGAGATGATTTTTTATCATTTATATTCATCTCACTTCCATAGTTAAATATTTGGAAATAATCTAAGTAAAATCATAAAGGAAGGAAATTATATCGAGAAAAATAATACATACATTAA
This sequence comes from Trachelipus rathkii, assembly GCA_015478945.1. NCBI lineage: Eukaryota > Metazoa > Arthropoda > Malacostraca > Isopoda > Trachelipodidae > Trachelipus > Trachelipus rathkii. The sequence continues at coordinate 46,141 of JABUQX010003550.1, read as the reverse complement.
AAAAAAAACAATCATTAAGAAATTCTGTCTCGACATAACCAAAAAGTAAAAAGTAGTAAAGGATTAAGACCATCTCCTAGAAAGGAGGAAAGAACAATTCAAAAGAAAGATCTTAGGAAAGAACAATTCAAAAGAAAGATCTTAGAAAAGAAAATTTCATAAAAAGAAGTTTGACCCTAAATACAGGGTAAGTAGAAAGAAGTTGTTAGAGTCGATCTTAAATAAATTAGAGTAATAAAATAAACATTAAACCGAACATTTGTAATTCATCTTGGATGTCATGTATTAATATACTTTGAAAATTGTTTTTTTATAATGCTCGTTAGAAAATTTAGCTCCCATTAAAGTTTTTGCATGGAGTATCTCATTTTTCGTTGTCAATTCTTGTTTCGTTTTACGTTCCGAGTGTACAACCATTTTCCAAATTGGATGCTTTTTTTCCCCAATGAATACAGTGATCCTCAAGGGCTATTAAATTAACATCTAACAACATAAATAAAACATTTGGAAGATCCAAAGAAGCCAATGACCATGCCCTAGAACAAGGTATAGGCGTTGTTGTAATATACCAATTTTATTAAATAATCGCTCCTCGGGAAGCTTGGGAGTTTTTGTTCAATCTTTAAAAAACTTAGCATGGAAAAATGGCTTAAGTTTAAGAATTATCTTGTATATGTAGATATATTAATTTTATTTTATTATATAATTATTATTATATTATATAATATTATTATTATATGTAATTATTATATTCCTATATAATATTATATAATAGATGCTTATATTTTATTTATTTATTTATTTTATTTTTTTATATATTATATTATAAAAAAATAATGTCTTCCTCAGTATTATTATACTTTATTAATTTATTATTATTATTTATTATTATTATATTTACTATTATATATTTTAATTATTGATATTTATTATTATTATTTTTATTATTATTATTTTATTATTATCTATTATTATTATTATTATTATTTATTTTATATATTATTATTTTTAACTTTTTATTTTATTTTTTATTTTATTTATTTTTGTTATCTTTATTTGTATTAGATTTATAAGATTTTATTATTATATAATCTTTTTTTTTTGTTATAATCTAGTTTAGTATTATTAAATTTATTACAATTAATATATTATTAATTATAATTATTATTATTTTTATTTGAATTATTATATTTATATATTATGTATTAATTTATAATATTATTATTCATTATATTAATTATAATTATATTTTTATTATTAATAATACTGAAAGAAATCAAAAATTAGTTTTACCTATTTTGTTACTTTTATAAGTATTAATTTATACTTTGATTTTCTTGTATTTTGTTATATATGTCCAATATATTATTGTCTTTCAGTTTTAATTTATTCATTTTTCATTTATTTTTTTCAATATATTTATAAATAATACTTGCTATCTATTAATATTTAATTACCTTAATTAATATTTATAAATTAATAATTACATTAGTTGGATCAGCCTCCTGCTATCACTAATTATTTCCATTTTCCCTCAACCCATAGAATGTTTTTGACACTATTATATCCCCATTCCAATGGACACTGCTCTTCTAAACTCTGTAGTAGTCGCACACCTCCTTCATTGGAGAAGGGCTCTAGCGACACTCAATTCAACATAATCTCATTCGTTCTCTATCCATCTCTGACCCCAGACTTAACCACAATTTATTTATTATTAATTATTATTATTTTATTATTATTATTTATTATTATTAATTATTTATTTATTATTATTATTATTATTATTATTATTATTATTATTATTATATTTATTTATTATTTATTATTTATTTATTATTTATTATTGAGTTATTATTATTTTATTATAATTTATTATTTATTATCATTAATTATTTTTATCAATAATCAATATTTTTTTTATTACTATTTATAAACTCGCTTTGTGGTAATTAATTATTTACAATTTATTCTTAAATTATTTATTTTATTAACTATTAATAAAATTAAATATTTTTTTACTAAATTATTTTTTATTAATTAATTTTTTATATTATTTTTTAGTTATTATATTTTATTTTATTTATTTTTTTCATTATTGTGATTATTTCTTTTTTTTACTTTTTGGTTTGTTTATGTTTGTTATGTTTCTTATTACTTTATTATTTTTTTAAGTGATCCTAATATTGTTTATTATTATTTTAAGTTTTTTAACGTTTTTAAATTATCAAAATTTATGTGTGAGAAGCTCCGCCCCTTAACCCTTTCATGGCAGGTCATGCATTTATGCATCACCTTTTCTAGAGTTTGTATTTTGCTGTCAGGTTTGCAACGAAAACCATCACCAACGTGTGTGAGTCGATTAAGCCTTCCTCTTTCTATTTCGCATATAAAAACTTCTATAGGAATTATTCTAAATTAGTTATGGTCTATAGTTGTCAGCGTGCACAATGTTTATTGAAAATATCAAACAAGGTAAGTAGGCATGTTGTTTCTGATATCTTATTTTTGTAGATTATGGCTTATTTTTGTATATAGTATATCTAAATGTGTACTTTCTAATATCTTTCATGTTTCATAATGCTACGTACAACCACTTTAGTGTAAATGAGATTGTAAAAGTGTTTCTTGAAGTCATCACCAGCCTTGAGTTACTTATTAGGCTTTTTCAAATTATTTTTAAATTGATATATTATGATATATTTGCATCAAAAATTTTGAAGAAAATTCCTACTTTTAACACCTTTTTATATGCATATTACAGTATGTCTAAAACATTTCGCCGACTTTTGGAAACTAGTAAAGAAGTTGAAAGTTGAAACAGTGCTATGCAACCTCTCTGATGATGAGACGCAAGTATTTGCTGTGATGACGAAGAAGAGACAATGAGGAAGTTCTTCCCTTCAATCTGGTGATTATGGTTGGTCTAAAAAGGTATCAGTGTTGGAAATATATATATACATATATATAAATTATATAATAATATATATATATATTTTATAAAGTATTTTATTTTGAAAATATACATAGAATGTGTGCTGTATATATATATATATAATATATAAATACTATATAATAATGTATATATTTAGATTTTATGATGTTTGATTGGTGTTTCTTGTTTAAAATGGCTATGGACAAAAAAAACCAGCCTTATACATTGTTTCAATGTTTCAAGATCCTTCACAACTCGGTACACTTTGAATAGGTGAGAAAGTTGGCTCAAAAAATATTATCCATGCCCATTATCATGTATTTCCTATTGCAACCACATGGGTTACGTAGAACTTACAGATCAGATGAAAAGTTTGTACGAAATTGATAGAAAATCTAGGAAGTGGTGGTTTCGAATTTTTACTCATTTTCTAGATGTATCTTTTTGTGAATAGTTTCCTAATATATCAAGAATTGTTTCCTAATGTGACTATAAACCATTTCAATTTAAACAAAGTTATAAAAGGGTTTATTGGTTGCAAAGGTTCAAGGAGAAGGCTCAGCGATAAAAAAGTTGAGGTGCCACTTAAAAACAAAACCAATGTACCATGCCACTAAAAAACAATAAAACCAATGTACCAAAGGAAAAAAGACAAGACAGAGCATGTCATCTTTCTAAGCATTCTGGAACTAGAAGATGCAACTATTGAAGTACAAAGGCAGTACCACACCAAACTTTATGGGTGTATGAAACATGCAATGGCCCTCTCAGCATAGCTAGTGAAAGAAACTGTTTTAGAATATTTCATCTAGCATATATATATATATATATATATATATTATATATATAATATATATATATATATATATATATATATATATATATATATAATATATATATATATATATATATATATATATATAATATATATATATATATATATATATAATATATATATATATATATAATATATATATAATATATCTATATATATTATATATATATATATATATATATATATATATATATATATATATATTAAAGATAAAAAAAAGGTAATATGGGGAAGTTGGGGGATTGGAAAAAGACACTCGCAGATCGGAAGACGCAGACGATGGAACCAGGATTTTATCAGAGGTATCGGTCGAAGATAGGAATTAAAAAGTATCTGCGAGTCAAAAATAAACCCGACGAAATTAGTCGGTAAGTAAACAACAAATTATTTTAAACGTTATATTATTGATTCTAGTTAATAATGTATATAAATATTTATTTTTAAGGGTGGCCGAGAGTGCTTAAACAGTGTACTCCAAATTAAGAAATAACAGAAGAATTGTGTGTTGATCTTTCCGATGAACTATTTTGCTATTGGTGTTGGGACCCAATTTTCGTGTTGCCGAAGTTGCCGAAAAATTACGATTGTGTGTATATTATTGCCGGAATTGATCTTATTGAGAGGATTTCCCAAATGTGATTTAAAGTATTATAAGTGTTTATATATGAAATAGGGTAAAAGTAAAGTTTTTTAAAAACAGGTAGATACATTTTAGTTAATAACGATATATATATATATATTATATATATATATATATATATAATATATATATATAGTATATATATATATATTATATATATTATAGTATATTATAATATATATATATATAATAATATATATATAATATATATGAAACTAGTGTTGTTAAATAATAAACCATTTGAAAACTGAACTACTTTACATCTCCCTCTCAAAAACACCTAAACTTTCCTATTTTTTTGCGACTGTTCTAAACGGTCTCACCTGTTGAACAACATACACATTCTTGGCTGAACATAAACAAAAAATTATCTTGAAACCTCATATCACAACGGTTGCTAAGTGGCCTTCAAAGAAACTGGGAGTTCTGTTTCAGGTTGCGGGAATTTTTTCTTCCGCACAGCTCTCCAGTAGTATAAGGCCATTATTCGCCTTTGTTTGGAGTACTAGCCTCACATCTGGGGGGCTCCGGCTCGGCTCCACCCTTCTATTGATAGAGTTGAGTCTAAAGCTAAGAGATAATAACTGTCCCCTACTTTCTAACTCGTTGGACCCTCTATCCTGCGACGTGACGTTGGCGCAATCTCCTCTTTTCTATAGGTACTACAACGGTAGAGCTCAGAGGAGTTGGCCACTCGCATTCCAACTCCATTTCGTCGCCCTCGCAATACAAGGGGGGTGCATGCTCTCGCATCATTTGCGTTAGCATTGAAATTCCCAGACTCGTTCGTTGGTGCGTGCCATCCTCTTTCCGCCACTTGCTGTTCTGGTGGAACTCCCTTGCCATTTCTGTTTTCCTACTGTATTTAATCTTCCGCTCTTAAAACCCCACGTCTGCGCACACCTGGGAGATTTGCGGTTAGGCCTTGGGCTTGGGTGGGCTTTCCGGTATTTTAATTTCCTGCCCCCTCCTTGAAAAGGCCCAGCCCGTGAGTGTGGTAATCGGTATATTATAAAAAAAAATAAAGACCAAGGGAAAGATCAGGGAAGATGAATAGACGTTTCTAAAATAATGCTTTCCTAACTTTGAGGAGTAATTAATCAATTCCAACACTAGATTATTTACCTCCAAAAGAAGAGGAACACTCTTCTAAAGTTGATGTTAAACATGCAAATAAAATTTTAGACCAAGAAAATTTACCACCAGCAATCGAACAGTCATTATAAAAACTTACCTATCAGATTTTTACCATGTGTTCATGCGATCAGCACGGAAACTTTCGGAAGTAAGTAAAGTTGGGAGAAGATACATAATTAGTTTAAATAATTTTTGTATGAGAACGGAATTGCCTCTGTGCATGGGAAAATTTGCTAATTTTCAAAAGTTTCCCCATATGCAGCGACAAACCCCGTGAGTTTACAAAACATTTATCTAAACAAAAAATTTAAATGAACTAAATCTTGATTTAAGTTACTTACCTCCAGAAAAAAATAAAATAGTAACTGTCAGTAGCATAAAAGATAATTTTTTTTAAAATAATAGAACAGGTGGCGTAACTTTTTTAAATATTTTACTCGATTGCAATGAATTTCACAGCGTTGTTTACCTCTACAAGATATACATATTCTATTAGATTAAAAATGGTTTGCCCAACAGTTTTGCCGCTGATCACGAGAAAAACTTTTGAAAAACTTTGAAATGTTTCCCATGAGCAGCGACAATCTGTTGGGC
>JABUQX010003550.1:30000-35000 GCA_015478945.1 Trachelipus rathkii | reverse complement strand
ATAAATTTAATAATAACAATGAATATATAATTTAAATTTACTAAAAAATCTATTTATATTAAAGGTTATTAAAAATTATTTCATTTAAATTTAATTACTTTATATCGTATTTTTTTTTTTTTTTTTTTTTGCAATTTTGCAAAATTACCAGGGTTGGCGATTTTTGATTTTTTTGATTTTTTCAGATTCGTGACGTCACGCGAAGTGTAATTTGTAAACACTTTTTTTAAGTTGGATATAGTATTATTTTTAACCTATTTATTCAATTTATATAAATCAAAATGGAGATGGACTATTAAGATTGTCAGTATATATATATTATATATAAAAAATATTATATATATTATTAATTTTTTATATATATATATATAATATATATATATATAATATATATATATATATATATATATATAAGTATATATATATAAGAGAGAGAGAGAGAGAGAGAGAGAGAGAGAGAGAGAGAGAGAGAGAGAAGACGCAGAATCCAATCCAGAGTGTACCAGTCAACCCATAAAAATTAATAATTTAGAAAAATAATTAAGCCGCCACATTGACCCCATCTAGAATGTCATACACAATATATATCAGACAGCCACAGAAAAATGGTGAAGGATTTGCGTAGCATTTATGTAGTTGCTGAACATGTTTTCAAATTAACCAAAAATCACGTTTCAAATGTCGGTTATATAAGAAAGCTTTGTAGAGCTGAATGTGGTGGCATAGATGGGATGGTTGCTAAAATCATGACAGTATATACAAAGGCCAAAAACACGAAAATTGTCATTTGAATTTGGAGCTCCCAACTCGGAGGTATTATAAAACGATGAACGAGATTCAAGAATTTGCAACACGGCCGAACAACGCCGTTTAGAGGCCGAAACCATACTGTCACAAATGGTTTCTATTAATGACGACGTTGAAAGAAAATTTCCGCTTATTGAAGGACAAACGGAGAACTTTCTGCAGAGGCTGAAAGTTCAGATGAAATCCTGCAGGTTTCCCGTCAACATCTTACTTTGACCGATCCAGACAATGGCTTCATAAAATATTCAATTAAATTTAATAATATCAATCATTTTCTTATGAGAATGACAAAAGAAATATCTGATCAATCGAACTTTATGATACATAGATTAGATAAAGTACGTAGGATCAAGGACGACCTAATTGTTGATCTTAACACTATGGGCATCTAATGTATTATAGAAAATACCCTTTAATAAACATATGTAACGGTACTGGGGGTGATGGCATCTTTATGCGAAATAAACACGTTATATAATTAAGAAAGCAAAACAAAAAAAATTAAACGCTCAGAGAAAATTCATTTATTACTACGTGGCAACTCTTCATGATGATCTCAAAATAATAAAACGAAGTACAGTCGCTGCAAAAGAAGTCCACCAGACCTATGGTCTAAAAATTCTTGGATATACGTCCAAAGATCGTTACTGGGAAAATACTATAATCGATTAATATTAATTTTTTTGCAGTTTCTTGCAACTTCTTATATAAGTAAACGTTGAGCGAGTACAATTTTTCAGTAAGCGTTCTGTGTCATGAGGTGACGCTATTTTTTTTGCGGTGTGATTTCATTTGGTTTCTTTTGTGGATATTCTGGTGCTCATACTTATTTTACATAATAATTCAACCATGAGTCCAAAGCCACTGACAAACGAGGGAAATGGTCCGACTTCTTACTTTGAAGGAATAAATAATCAGATAAGTAAAATTTGCCTACGAACAGGTCAGGCAAAATCTACCATACTTGCGCTTCTCACTGCTGCTTGTGAGCTTCCTCCTAACACCATACCTCAACATAAAAAGGGCCAGGGATTGAATAGAAAGAGACCACATTATGGACAGATCGCTTGCTGAAAAAGCAGTTATGAAGAACTCTAGGAAATGTACCCTATCCTTCTCCAAAATGTCTCTGTACGGACCATACAGCATCGTTTACAGAAAGATTTGAAACTATTGAGATTGTTTTTTATAATTTATATTCTTCTCACTTCCATAGTTCAATATTTGGAAATAATCTAAGTAAAATCATATAAGAAGGAAATTTATATTCAGAAAAAAAAGTATCTACAACATTAAAAAAACAATAAAATCATTAAGAAATTCTAACAATAAAATCATTAAGAAATTCTGTCTCGATATAACCAAAAAGTAAAAAGTAAAGGATTAAGACCATCGTCCAAAAAAGAATTAAGACCATCTCCTATGGAAAGGAGGAGAAAAAAGGATCTTAGAAAGGAAAATTTCATTAAAAGAAGTTTGGACCCTAAATACAGGGTAAGTAGAAAGAAATTGTTAGCTAGAGTCGACCTTAAATAAATTAGAGTAATAAAATAAACATTACTCGTATATATATCTAGCATATTTGAAAAGATTAGATTTTCATATGGGTTGAGCAGTCCCTTATTATTATTTAAGGCGACCCAAAATGTACCAGGGATATAACACCAATAAACCTCATAAATTGAGAGGGTATGCCAAAATAAATTATTTTTTTTGAATCAGTCTATATATATATACCGGTATATATATATATATATATATATATATATATATATATATATATATATATATATATATATATATATATATATATATATATATATATATATATATATATAAATATAATATAAATATAAATATATATTTATATATATTTATATATTATATAAATATATAAATATATAAATATATAAATATATAAATATATATATATAGAGATATATATATATATATATATATATATATATATATATATATATATATATATATAGGTATATATATATATATATATATATATGTGTGTGTGTGTGTGTAAAAGTGTGTGTGTGTGTGTTATAAATAAATTTGCCTTTGGATAGTATTGTAACAAAATTCATAAAATTAAAAATGAACTAGCCTTTTGGAAAGACATCTCTCTCCCTCTTTCAGGCTAATAATTATTAATTTGAGTTACCTTTTTATTTCTCCTTTAAAAAATAGGTTAAAAAGTGAAATGGATGAAAAAGACCCCATTTAAGAAAATGGCTCGCTTAATCAATGGCCGGTCTGATTTTGAGTGGGTAGGCCACACCTTATTTTCATAATGAAATTATATTTGAAGGGACTAAAAATACTATGATAAGGTTTAAATAATATTTAGTATAAATTTAATAACAATGATTATCTAATTTAAATTTACTAAAAAATCTATTTATATTAAATGTTATTAAAAATTATCATTTTAAATTTAATTACTTTATATAGTATTTTTTTTTTTTTTTTTTTGCAATAGCGAAATAACCAGGGTTGGCAATTTTAGATTTTTTTGATTTTTTCAGATTCGTGACGTCACGCGAAGTGTAATTTATAAACACTTTTTTTTTTAAGTTGGATATAGTATTATTTTTTAAACGATTTATTAAATTTATATAAATCAAAATGGAAATAGACTAATAAGTTGTAGTAATTAGTATTTAATTAAATATAATATTTATTTAATAATTATAATTTATATATATATATATATATATATATATATATATATATATATATATATATATATATATATATATATATATATATATATATATATATATATATATATATATATATATATATATATATATATATATATATATATATATATATATATATATATATATAAAGAGACTTGAGTTAGAAGAGGCAGAATCCAATCCAGAGTTTACCAGTCAACCCATAAAAATTAATTAAGAAAGTTTTTTAATAATTAATGAATGGTAATTATAGTTAAGAAGCCATATGGGGCCTGCTTAGACTATCCCAATCAACTAATAATAATTATAATTAAGAAGCCGCAAAGGCCCCTCTGGAATGTCCCAGTCAACACATAATAATTAATAAATCAAAATAATAATTTAGAAGCTGCATGGGCCTACTAGACTGTCCCAGTCAACCCATAATAATTAATAATTAAGAAAAATAATTAAGCCGCTGCATTGACCCCTCTAGAATGTCATACACAATATATATCAGACAGCCACAGAAAAATGGTGAAGGATTTGCGTAGCATTTATGTAGATGCTGAACATGTTTTAAAATTAGCCAAAAATCACGTTTCAAATGTCGGTTATATAACAAAGCTTTGTAGAGCTGAATGTGTTGGCATAGATGGGATGATTACTAAAATCAGACAGTATATACAATGCCAAAGACACGAAAATTGTCATTTGAATTTGAAGTTCCCAACTCGAAGGTATTAGAAAACGATGAACGAGATTCAAGAATTTGCAACACGGCCGAACAACGCTGTTTAGAGATTGAAACCATGCTGTCACAAATGGTTTCTATTAATGACGACGTTGAAAGAAAATTTCCGCTTATTGAAGGACAAACGGAGAGAACTTTCTGCAGAGGCTGAAAGTTTAGATGAGATCCTGCAGGTTTCCCGTCAACATCTTACTTTGACCGATCCAGACAATGGCTTCATAAAATATTCAATTAAATTTAATAATATCAATCATTATCTTATGAGAATGACAAAAGAAATATCTGATCAATCGAACTTGATGATACATAGATTAGATAAAATACGTAGGATCAAGAACGACCTAATTGTTGATCTTAACACTATGGGCATCTAATGTATTATAGAAAATACCCTTTAATAAACATATGGAACGATACTGGGGGTGATGGCATCTTTATGCGAAATAAACACGTTATATAATTAAGAAGGAACAACAAAAAAATTTAAACGTTCAGAGAAAATTCATTTATTACTACTACGTGGCAACTCTTCATGATGAACTCAAAATAATAAAACGAAGTACAGTCGCTGCAAAAGAAGTCTAGACCTTTGGTCTAAAAATTTGCTTGGATATAGGTCCAAAGATCGTTACGGGGAAAATACTATAATCTATTAATATTAATTATTTTTGCAGTTTCTTGCAACTTCTTATAAAGTAAACTCTGCGCGAGTACAATTTTTCAGTAAGCATTCTGATTCTGATGTC
>JABUQX010003550.1:10000-20000 GCA_015478945.1 Trachelipus rathkii | reverse complement strand
TTTATTATTACTATTTATATTATTATTATTTTTTTATTATTATTTTTTATTATTATAATTTTTATTATTTTTTAATTATTTTTACTTATAATTATAATTAATTAATTAATATTCATTATTATTATTATTATTATTAATTATTATTATTATTATATTATTATTATTATTATTTATTATTATTATATTTTTATTATTTTTTATTATTATTTTTATTATTTTTTATTTTTATTATTATTTTTAATTATTTTTATTATTATTATTATTATTGGTTCTTTTTTATATTATTTTTCATTATTATATTATATTATAATATTATATTATATATTATAATTTATTTTATATTATATATATTTATATTATATATGATTATTATTACATAATATTATTATATTATTATTATATATTATATTATTATTATTATAATAATTATTATTAATTATTATTATATATTATTATTATTATATTATTATATTATTATTATTATATATTATTATTATATATTATTACATATTATTATTATTATATATATTATATTGTATTATATATTATATTATATTAATTATATTAATTATATTAATTATATTATTATTATATTATATTATTATTATATATTATTATTATATTATATTATTATTATATTATATTATTATTATTATTATATATATTATATTATATATTATATTATATAATAATATATTATATTACATTATAATATTATATTATATATTTTTTTATTATTTTTTTATTATTATTATTATTTTTATTATTATTATTATTATTTTTTATTTGTTTTTTTGTTTTTATTTTTGTTTTTTTTTATTTGTTTTTTTATTTGTTTTTTTATTTTATTATTTATTTTTTATTTCTTGTTTTTTATTTTTTTTTATTTAATATTTATTTTTTTATGTGTTCTTTATTTCGTACACTGCATTGTGTTTATACTAGCTTTCTTTTATTTGTTTTAATCTTTTATTACTAAATTATAAATCTTATTTTATTCCAATGGCTTCGTTGTGTTCTAATCCTAATAAACTACTAACGATTCATTCTTTTAATTTGGATCCTTATTTTAATCGTCTATGTTTATCCTGTGGGAAATTAGTGGCTTCACGCCAATTTAAACACCATTAAATTAGATCGTTATAATAGATGTTTCTAAAATTCAAAAATGACTAAAATAGTTCAGGACCCTGGAAGTCGAAATGGTCCAATATACTTGGTATATTTCTAATCGTTCTTATGGATCGCTTTTAAACAAAAAATAATTAGATGAACTAATTCAGGACCCTAAAAGTCAAAATGGTCCAATATATTTAGTATATTCGATCACTAATAGATCGTGATTAAAATTCAAAAAAAGATGGCTAAACTAAGTCGGGACCCAGGGAATTGAAAAGGTCCAATATATTTGGTATATTCGATCACTCATATATCGCTATTAAACTTCAAGACGGCTAAATTAATTCGGGATCCTGGCGATGGAAAAGGTCCATATATTTTATTCTTTACAATCGTCTTACAGGATTATTTTCAAAAACGTAAATATATGGTTAAAGTATTTCGGAACCCTGGAGATAGAAAAAGTCCTATATATTCAATACGATGTTCGTTTTCATAGATCGTTCTCAACTAGTTTTGTTTTCAAATATTGAATATGTGGGGAGAATCTTATGAATGTTAACGTAATCTCAACCCAAAAGTAACTCGAATTCACTTAGGTACCTCGAATGTTCAAATCTTCAAAATGTATTCCACATTATAAACTTTTGTTCATGAAAACTTCAGAGAAGTTTCTCTCAAATTAATTAACTATGTCAACAAGTCCTGGTAGATGGATAAATTGATTTCTTCTTGAAAACTATTCGTATTAATTTTAAAAATCTACCACTTTCAAACGCTTTGTAAGGATTCATGTCGGAACATTATTAATTAAATGTTTAATCTTAATTTCCAGTTCTGGTAGATTCCAAAAGGAAGTCACGGGACAAAAGATCAACTTTTAATAATATGACATAATTAACGATATAATATCATATAATATTTATATATATAAATATATATATATATATATATATATATATATATATAAATATATATATATATATATATATATATATATATATATATATATATATACTATTTATATATATATATAATATTACATAGTATAATATATATATATTTATATCTATAATATTATATTGATATATATAGATATATATATTTATATTAAGTATATATATATAGTATATATATATATGATAGTATATATATTAGTATATATTATATATATTATTATATTACGTATATATTATATAGTAAATTATATATATATCTATTACTATTATATAATATATATATGATATATATATATAAGTATAGTATATATATATAGTACCTATATATACTATATTATATATTATATTATATATATATCAGGGGCGCGCTCCGTGGCCTGGGTTGCAGGTTGGCGCAACCACCATTTTATACATCTTGCATTTAGTGTGGTTAGGCGATGTAATATTTTTTTATTCTTTATTTTTTTTATTTTGTAATTAAATATTAAGAATTAAATTGCATCTTATTTATAATAACACCTATTTTGATTTATTATTTTAATGGAAAAAAACATCAAATTTTAGTTAGTCCAAATTTCAAACGACCATGATTGTTGCATGACACTTTTTCAACACATGTCCCTATACATTTTTGAGGGAAATAATTGTGATAAATTATGACCTGGCAGTCGACTTGTCTTTTAATACTACTCTACTTCTCTGTTATCTTTGGCGGTTAGCATATCAATGATACAAGCTTTGTTTTTAAATACCTGCAATTTCAAATTCGAATTAATACGAAACATTTCGGGAAATCGATTTGGCATGTCCTATCACATTAACGTGTCGGCAAATCTGAACGATATTGTATTGTTGTTTTGCACCGTTTGTCAGATCTTCTTGGCTTATAGTTATTCATATTTTCTCTCTCTCCTCTCGTCCTCATCTCTATAATATACTATTATATATATATATATATATATTATATAATAATATAAGTATTATATATATATATATAGTATATAGTACTATATTATATATATATATATATATATAATATTAGGCCATGCTGACTAGAAGAAGCCCACAAATCCATCTCAAGAAATACCTACATTACAGCTACCGGAAATAGGAATATTCATTGCTGGAATCCCTGGCAAAATTTTACGCGTAGATACTGGTAAAAATAGAATAAAATCTTGAAATACTGACAATAATCTACAGGGTAATGAATTGCATATTTGGTAATCCTTGTAACTAATTGGTAAACAGGAAAAGGTAAATAAAAAAAAAAAAAAAAAAAAATGCTTTTTTTTTTTGGGGGGGGGATGCTGGGACATTGGTATATTATTTTTTATTGTGTAAATGGTATTACACGGGCAATTAGGTGGCCTCGAGCCGATCCGGGAACACAGGGGGGGGAAGAAAGGAAAAACGTTTTCCATACCCCAGATAGGGGTGGCGAAGAACTTTTCTGGCAGAGTGCTGATAGTTTCAGAGAAATCAAATCATCTTATTTGACCAATCCAGCAACGATGGTTCATAAATTAAAAAATTTATATCAATATGATATGAGTAATGACAAAAGAAATATCTTGATCATCGAACTTGATACATAGATTAGATCAAATACGGAAGATTAAGAATGACCTAATTGCTGATCTTAACACTATGGGCATCTAATGTATTATAGAAATGCCCTTTATTAAACATATGTATCGGTATTGGGGGTGATGGCATCTTTATGCGAATTAAACACGTTATATAATTAAGAATACAACTAAAAAAATTTAAACGCTCAGAGAAAATTCCATTTAATATACTTACGTGGCAACTCTTCAGGATGAACTCAAATATAATGATAATACTTAGATACAGTCGGGCTGCAAAAGTAAGTCCAGACCATATGGTCTAAAAACTTTGCTTTGATATAGGGTTTCCAGAAGGATCGTCTTACGGGGAATAAATTGATATAATCGATTAATTTTTTTTTTTTTTTTTGCAGGTTTCTTGCAACTTCTCTTATATATAAGTAAACGTTGCGCGAGTACAATTTTTCAGCAAGCGTTCTGATGTCTTGAGGTGATGCTATTTTTTGGCGCTGTGATTTCATTTGGTTTCTTTTTGCTCACACTTACTTTAAATAGCAATTCAACCAGGAGTCTAAAAGCCACTGACAAATGAGGAAATGGTCCGAATATTCACTTTGAGGGAAAAAAATGATCAGATAAGTGAAATTTGCTTACGAACAGGGAAGGCAAAATCTACCATACTTGCGCTTCTCACTGCTGCTCGTAAGCTTCCTCCAAACACCATACCTCAACATAAAAAGCGCCAGGGATTGAATAGAAAGACCACACCGGGGACAGATCGCTTGCTGAAAAAAGCATTTATGAAGAACTCTAGGAAATGTATCCCATCCTTCTCCAAAATGTCTCTGTACGGACCATACAGCATCGTTTACAGAAAGATTTGAATCTATTGAGATTGTTTTTTATAATTTATATTCTTCTCACTTCCATAGTTAAATATTTGGAAATAATCTAAGTAAAATCATAAAAGAAGGAAATTTATATCGAAAAGAAAAAAGTATCTACAACATTATAAAAACAAAATCATTTAGAAATTCTATCTCGATATAACCAAAAAGGAAAATGAAGTAAAGGATTGAGACCATCGTCCAATAAAGAATTAAGACCATCTCCTATGGAAAGGAGGAGAAAAAAACAATTTAAAAGAAAGATCTTAGAAAGGAAAATTTCATTAAAAGAAGTTTGGACCCTAAATACAGGGTAAGTAGAAAGAAATTGTTAGCTAGAGTCGACCTTAAATAAATTAGAGAAATAAAATAAACATTACTCGTATATATATCTAGCATATTTGAAAAGATTAGATTTTCATATTGGTTGAGCAGTCCCTTATTATTATTTAAGGTGACCCAACTAACCTCATAAATTGAGAGGGTATGCCAAATTATTTTTTTTTTGAATAGTCTATATATATATATATATATATAATACTATATATATATATATATATATACTATATATATATACTATATATATATATAATATATATATATATAATATAGATATATTACTATATATATATATATATATAGCATTTCTATAATGTGAAGTGTATTGGAGAAAAAAAGTAATTTTTTTTTACTCCAGTTGACTCTTATTTATATAAGGATATAAGTATATATATTATAGTATTATATATATATATATATATATATATATATATATAATATATATTATATATATATATATAGTATATATTATATATATATATATATATATATATATATATATATATATATATATATTTCAGCTATCTAGAAAAAATGATTCCTGAAATCATCAGTTTGATAAGATATTTGTCTAACTATATAGGTCTAAAAACTGGTCACACAAAATATGTATTAGAAAGTGATAGACATATGGTGAAACATTTGGACAGCATTAAAAAATGTGCTGATCATGCTTACCTTCTATCAAAAAATAATGTTTCACATATCAATTATAATATGAAACTTTGTAAAACTGAATGTGTTGCCATAGAAAGTATGGTAGCAAGTATAACACAATATGTGCGGTGGGCAAAAGTACTTAAACTCCAATTAGAATTTGGAGCTCCTGATGTACCTAACGAGGAGTTACCTATAATTGATGAACTAGATGTAATAAATGGCGAAACAACGATGTGTAGATGCTGAAACCATACGTTCAAAAATGGTTACTTTTAATGCTGATGTTTAGAGGCCGAATCCATATTGCCCATCATTGTTTATATTAATGATAATGTTGAGAGAAAATTTCCGCGTATTGAAGACCAACGGCGAGAACTTTCTGCAGAGGCTGATAGTTTAGATGAAATCCTGCAGGTTTCCCCGTCAACATCTTACTTTGACCGATCCAGACGATGGCTTCATAAAATATTCAATTAAATTTAATAATATCAATCATGATCTTATGAGAATGACAAAAGAAATATCTGATCAATCGAACTTTATGATACATAGATTAGATCAAGTACGTAGGATCAAGAACGACCTAATTGCTGATCTTAACACTATGGGCATCTTATGTATTATAGAAATTGCCCTTTATTAAACAATGGAACTGTACTGGGGGTGATGGCATCTTTATGCGAATTAAACACGTTATATATAATTAAGACCGCACAACAAAAAATTTAAACGCTCAGAGAAAATTCATTTATTACTACGTGGCAATTCATGATGAGCTCAAAATAATAAAGCGAAGTATGGTCGCTGCAAAAGAAGTCCAGATCTATGGTCTAAAATTTGATTGGATATAGGTCCAAAGATCGTTACGGGGAAAATGCTATAATCGATTAATATCAATTTTTTTGAAGTTTCTTGCAACTTCTTATATAAGTAAACGTGGCGTGAGTATAGTTTTTCAGTAAGCGTTCTGACGTCTTGAAGACTCTACGCTATTTTTTTTTGCGTTGTGATTTCATTTGGTTTCTTTCGTGAAAATATTAAAATATTCTTGTTCGCAAACTTATTTTAAATAGCAATTCAACCACGAGTCCAAAGCCACGGACAAATGAGGAGGAAATGGTCCGAATTCTCACTTTGAAGGAACAAACAGAGCAGGCAAAATTTACCATACTTGCGCTTCTCACTGCTGCTCGTGAGCTTCCTTCAAACACCATACCTCAACATAAAAAGCGCCAGGGATTGAATAGAAAGACCACACCGGGGGACAGATCGCTTGCTGAAAAAAGCAGTTATGAAAAACTCTAGGAAATGTACTCTATCCTTCTCCAAAAATGTGTCTGTACGGATCATACAGCATCGTTTATAGAAAGATTTGAAACTAATGAGATGGTTTTAATCATTTAGATTATTTCCAAATATTTAACTATGGAAGTGAAAAGAATATAAGTAAAATCATAAAAGGAAATTTATTTCGAAAAAAAAGTACCGGCATTAAAAAAACTAAAATAATTAACAAATTCTATCTCGATATAACCAAAAAGTAAAAAGTAAAGAATTAAGACCATCGTCCAATAAAGAATTAAGACCATCTCCCAGAAAGAAGGAGAAAAGAACACAATTCAAAAGAAAGATCTTAGAAAGGAAAATTTCATTAAAAGAAGTTTGACCCTAAATACAGGGTAAGTAGAAAGAAATTGTTAGAGTCTACTTTAAATAAATTAGAGTAATAAAATAAACATTAAGCTGAACATTTATAATTCATTTTTGGATGTAATGTATTAATATACTTTGAAAATTCTATGTTTTTTATAACGCTCGTTAGAAAATTAAGCTCCCATTAAAGTTTTTGCATGGAATATCTCATTTTTCGTTGTTAGGTTCCGAGTGTACAGCCCTTTTCCAAATAAGATTTTTTTCCCAATGAATACAGTGATCCTTAAGGGATATTAAATTAACATCTAACAACAAACAAAACATTTGGAAGACCCAAAGAACCCAATGACCATGCCCTGGAACAAGGTATAATTGTTATTGTAAAATACCCCTTTTATTAAATAAGCAGTTTTTTTTCAATCAAAAAATTTTATTAATACCAAAAAATATTTTTTTTAAGTTATTTTTTTTTTTTTTTTATTATTATTATTATTTTTTATTATTATTATTTTTTATTATTATTATTTTTTATTATTATTATTATTTTTTATTATTATTTTTTATTATTATTTTTTATTATTATTATTTTTTATTATTATTATTTTTTATTATTATTATTTTTTATTATTATTATTTTTTATTATTATTATTTTTTATTATTTTTATTTTTATTATTATTATTTTTTATTATTATTATTTTTTATTATTATTATTTTTATTATTATTATTTTTTATTATTATTATTTTTTATTATTATTATTTTTTTATTATTATTATTTTTTATTATTATTATTTTTTATTATTATTATTTTTTATTATTATTATTTTTTATTATTATTTTTTATTATTATTATTATTATTATTATTATTATTATTATTATTATTATTATTATTATTATTATTATTATTATTATTATTATTATTATTATTATTATTATTATTATTATTTTTTATTATTATTTTTTTATTATTATTATTATTATATTTTTTATTTTATATTTTTATTATTTTATATTTTTATTATTTTATATTTTTATTATTTAATATTTGTATTATTTTATATTTTTATTATTTTTATTATTATTTTTATTATTTTTATTATTATTTTTATTATGTGTTCTTTATTTCGTACACTGCGTTGTGTTAAGATCTTTTTATCCTTTTATTTTATACTTATTTATGGCGTTTTAATTATCCTAGCGTTTTTATATGTTTTAAACTTTTATTACTAAATTATATATCTTATTTTATTCCAATGGTTTCGTTGGGTTCTAATCCTAATAAACTATTAACGATTTATTCTTTTTTAATTTGGATCCTTATTTTAATAGTCTGTTTATTCTGTGGGAAATTAGTGGCTTCACGCCAATTTAAACACCATTATATTCGATCGTTATAATAGATAGTTTCCAAAATTCAAAAATGGCTAAATAATTCAGGACCCTGGAAGTCGAAATGGTCCAATATACTTGGTATATTTCTAATCGTTCTTTTGGATCGCTTTTAAACAAAAAATAATAAGATGAACTAATTCAGGACCCTAAAAGT
The DNA here is from genome assembly GCA_015478945.1 of Trachelipus rathkii. Classification (NCBI taxonomy): domain Eukaryota; kingdom Metazoa; phylum Arthropoda; class Malacostraca; order Isopoda; family Trachelipodidae; genus Trachelipus; species Trachelipus rathkii. The sequence goes on along the minus strand of JABUQX010003550.1, from coordinate 11,264 downwards.
CAAAATGGTCCAATATATTTAGTATATTCGATCACTTTTAATAGATCGTGATTAAAATTCAAAAAAGATGGCTAAACTAAGTTGGGACCCAGGGAATTGAAAATGTCCAATATATTTGGTATATTTTATCGCTATTAAACTTCAACAAGACGGCTAAATTCGGGACCCTGGCGATGGAAAAGGTCCAATATATTTTATTCTTTACAATCGCCTTTCAGGAATATATGGTTAAAGTATTTCGGAACCCTGGAGATAGAAAAAGTCCTATATATTCAATACGATGTTCGTTTTCATAGATCGTTCTCAACTAGTTTTTTCAAATATTGAATATGTGGGGAGAATCTTATGAATGTTAACGTAATCTCAACCCAAAAGTAATTCGAATTGACTTAGGTACCTCGAATGTTCAAATCTTCAAAATGTATTCCACATTAAAAAATTTTGTTCTGAAAACTTCAGAGAAGTTTCTCTCAAATTAATTAACTATGTCAACAAGTCCTGGTAGATGGATAAATTGATTTCTTCTTGAAAACTATTCGTATTAATTTTCAAAATATACCACTTTTAGTTCGATTATGATGACATATACTTCTCCATTTTTTTTTTTTTTGTAGTTTAACTTAATTCCCAGTTTCAATTCGTTATATTTTAAAAGAAACGCTACCAAAAATCAACAACTTTAATATACAAATTACATATATATATATATATATATATATATATATATATATATATATATATATATATATATATATATATATATATATATATTCCTTTCTTACGAGTATTAAACTTTTATATTTTTTTATTTACAACGATCGTAGCTCAAATTTTAACAATGTTTAAATAAACGTAATTGCAGAGTTAAAATCGAGCTTCACAAATAATGATTAATTAACGAGTAGTTTTTTCAATTTACACGTCTTTTTATAAGTTTATGCTTACTAATTTTCGATCTTTTTTTATTTTACTTTTTCAATATACACGTCTTTTTTATAAGTTTATGCTTACTAATTTTCGATCCTTTTTTATTTTACGTTTATCTATAACAAAAACGAGTCTTAACCATTTTGTTACTAAACACTAACTTTTAAATGATATCTAAATCTTAATAACAATGATTTTAATCAATAGATTTCTAAGCTTAACAATAACAAGTTGAACGTATGATCACTAAAATCCAATTGTCTTCAAATTCTTCATTCTTCCCTCATGTGAAATGCTCCAAGTGGAGTCTATGGTGGAGTACACAAACGTTGATTTT
>JABUQX010003550.1:0-5000 GCA_015478945.1 Trachelipus rathkii | reverse complement strand
TATATATATATATATATATATATATATATATATGTATATATATATATATATTATCGGTTAAGGTATTACACGGCAAATAGGGGGCTCGAGCCGATTTGGGAGCAGAAGGGGGACGATTTCATACCCCGTAGGGAGGGGCGGAGGAACCCCGCGACACCCAAATACCAAAGAGCGGGGTTCTGAGACCCTCCCCGGAGGGAGGGAATAGCCTACCCTGTCGTTCCCCCGGAAGGCCGAGAGACCCCAACTCCTGCCATCTTTGCGGTTTACCCTTGGGTATTCCTTTAGTTAAAAAAAAATAAAAAAAATAAAACTGACGGAGTCGTAAAACGTAACAGGTCCTATATATATTTGAATCATCAAATCCCTAAAATAGAAAGTCTATTTATGGTCCATAAAGATACCCTGTACTATTTTTTTTGGGCTAACGAGTACCGTTCAAAAGGTCAATAACTAGACTTTCTCCTATATATATATATATATATATATATATATATATATATATATATATATATATATATATATATATATATATTTATATATATATATATATATATATATATATATATATATATATATATATATAAGTGGGGTAAAAAGTTTTGAAGGTTGGTGGGTTAAAAAAAAAAACCTCCCCCCTTTCCTGAAAATATTTTTTTGAATTTTATTTGCTATTCTGGTAGCTGTCATAATAATCTGTAAAAAATGCCAAAAGAAAATGGACGGCTCAAAAGTGACAGTAATCAGTGATAACAAATGTTGACTCGCAGTTAAAAAATGGCTGCAAAACTTTTTTACAGTTTTTACAACTTTTGCTACCATTTCAAATGTATTACATTTTTTTTGATAGTTACTACATATTGATGGAGGAACTTGGGCAAATTATAATTTTTTTGAAAATTATTGATGTCCTAGAATTTTTTTTTTTCACCCCATCAAATTTTCATAAATGGGGTAAAAAAAACCGTTTTCTTCAGAGGAACACCCCTCTGGGGGTCCCCAGACACCCTTTACGAAATTGAAACTCTTATATTCGAGATCTACGGGTTCGATAACATATATATAAGGACACCAATATTGTATTATCATTTAAATACTTACTAACTCAGCACCGCACCAGCTTCAGCACCGGTGCTGGCTCTGGTTGCGGCTCCAGCACCGTTGCTGGCTCTGGTTGCGGCTCCAGCACCGGTGCCGGCTCTGACTCCGAATCCTCCATACTCATTCCTCCTCTATGCAATCTCCAAATTTCATCCTTCTACTGTCATTTATTATTTTTAGGGGCCAGCACACCCGTCGGGGGGCATGGACACGTAACCTGATTGGCTGTAAAATTTTAGAGTGGCGCGATAACCCTAACCCGGGTAGAATACATTTAAGCAGACAGGGCTCCTCCAAACTATACCTAAACTACTATATGAAATGACTTTAGAAGGAAGAAATTTGGAGATTGCCTGGAGGGGTCAGAGCCAGAGTCGGAATCCAGGGGACCCCCTCACCTGAAAAAAGAAGAAATACATGGAATGCACAAAAGAGTGGAGAAAGAAGTCTGAGTCAGAGGAGTCGGAGTTTGGCACCTCACTGCACTGCACTGCACCGCACCGCACCTCCACACCACACCATACTGCACCGTATCATACCTAGTAACGGGTAGAGTTTGCGACATGGTATCTTCCTCAAACTTGGCACCCCATCTGGTGGTGATGTAACCTCGTCTTAGACGAGGTTATGTGACCGTGCACCCCCGGAGGGGAGTGCTGGCCCCAAAACCGGGGAAATGGTCGTAGAAGGACAAAATTTGGTATACACCCTTCTTATAATGTATCCTCGATACAGAAGAGGTAAAGTGACACTACGCCCACTTTTGTAGCAATTAACTAATTTTTTTTTACCCCATGTTTTGTTTTTACCCCATTTTACAATTTCAAATGGGGTAAAAAAATCTTTTTTCTTCTTAAATGTTCAAAAAACTTAATTCATATTTAAAACCTTCACTAATACCAACCTCAATAACATGTATACCATAGCATTTCTATATGTCAAGTGTATGAGGAGAAAAACAAAAGATAATATATATATATATATATATATATATATATATATATATATATATATATATATATATATATATATATATATATATATATATATATATATATATATATATATATATATATATATATATATATATATATATATATATATATATATATATATATATATATATATTTCAGCTATCTAGAAAACAAAAATTATCAAGGAATTAAAAATGATTCCTGAAATTGTTAGTTTGATAAGATATTTGTCTGACTATATAGATGGTCTGAAAGCTGATCACACACAATATGTATCAGAAAGTGATAGAAAGATGGTGAAACATTTGGACAGCATTAAAGAATGTGCTGAACATGTTTATCTTATATCAAAAAATGTTTCAAATATCAATTTTATTACCAAACTATGTAAAATAGAATGTGTTGCCATAGAAAGTAAGGTTGCAACTATAACAGTATGTGCGGTGGCGTAAAGCACGAAAACTCCAATTAGAATTTGGAGCTCCTGATGTTCCTAACGAGGAGTTATCTATAATTGATGAACGAAATGTAATAATTGGCAAAAGAGCCAAAACAACGCTGTTTAGATGCTGAAACCATACTGTCACAAATGGTTTCTATTAATGCTGATGATGAGACTAAATTTACGCGTCTTGAAGCCAAAGAGAATGAACTTTCTACAGAGATTAATGCTATAGATATCCTCCTAAATGTTACCCCTCAATATCTTTCTTCGACGGATCCAGACATTGGCTTCAATTATTATTCACTCGAATTCAATAGCATAAACTATATTATGAGAATGAACCGAGAAATATTAGATATATATCAAACTCTTCAACAGCTAGATTGGCTAAAATTCGTAAGATCAAAGTTGATCTATCTAATTGCTGATCACAAAATTTTTGGCATTGATGTATTATAGAAATTTTCTTTATTAAACATACCTAAGGAACGGTCCTGGGAGTGACTAAATAAGAAATGATCAAAACAAAAAAATTAAAACAAGGATAGCAAAGAATAAGATCTGTAACTGTTTAAACATCAAAATTCCCAGACAAACAAATATAATCTGAATACAGGACTAGGGTTGAAAAAAACGAGCTTGTTTTTTTACTTTCCCAACCCTATACCTTCAAGTATTGTCACTGTATTCATTAAGTACAAAGTCAGATGAAAACAAGACCTTCAAGTGTTCAGACAACTAAGAGCACTGGTTTTCAAGAAAAGTCCAAAAGAATGTACGGTATATTAAGCGAATGATGATTATATCCCTACAATTCACAAGTATAATATAATTCTCTTTAAGAAGTTTTATAAAGATGAAGTTGGGTATAAGATTCTTGATCAAGTATCAAGAATCAATTACAATTTAGGTAAGTAAAAGTGAATGATCTATATTTTAAATACTAAAGAACAAATTAAAATAAATTATTGTATAAGTTAACTTTTTAATATCTTCTATTTGCAGTGAATATATTAACTGGTTTTAATACTTATTTTTGAGAACTTATATTTCATTTGATTTTTTTCGTGCCATCCCTGGAAATAACTGAATTAATTTTTTTTTTTAAATTTTGACTACAGGCCCTATTTTAAGATTTTGAGACTAGAGCTAGGGCCTAGGGTTAAAAATTGAAAATGCGGACTAATTATATATATTGCTTTATGTTTAATGTCGTATAGCTAATAGATATGTTAGGCCAGTATTTGAATATTGTCTACAATTTTTTTATTTTTATATTATTGCTTTTACAGGTATATTATTTATTATTATTAATTATTATTATTATTATTATTATTATTATTATTATTATTATTATTATTATTATTATTATTATTATTAGTCTTGTTATTATTAATAGTCTTGTTATTATTATTATTATTATTATTATTCCTGTTTTCAAAGACTCCTAACAACGAGACTCCTGACCTTAACGTTTCTATGCAACTTTATGAAGAAGGAAATTGACTTTAATCTGAAATGCATCTAATTTTGCAACACATTTTAGGAATCTTAAACTTTTGGTAATTTAATAAATTTAAGCATTAAAAAGTATTCAGCAGTTCGACGGGTCTTTTGGAAGGTGAGATATTTTTATTTACTTTTGATTAGTTTGTCTGTCACTTTATATACTGTAGCTATGTTTTTTCCCTTGATTTTCTTTCACAATATATATATATATAGTAAATTATATATATATATTTTTTTTTACAATATATATATATATATATATATATATATATATATATATATATATATATATATATATATATATATATATATATATAAGATAGCAGAGTCAACAGGATTCCGAAGCATCATACTTAATTTGGAACTACTTAAAACACGATATGGAAGTAGCAGTCGAGTCTGAGTCGGAATCGAGGGAATAGGACAGAAGATGCAACGAGTTTTGACGTAGAGAAAACGTGAACTGAAAATAGTCGTTTTGATTCTTCAAATAATCCAAATGTCTCTAGATCATTCTCAAGGATGTCCCCATAAAGCAAAGGTCATATATATATATATATATATATATATAAAGTGTATATGGTTGTATATACATATATATATATATATATATATATATATATATATATATATATATATATATATATATATATATATATATATGTTATATATATATATATATATATATACTCAATTTTGAAAAGATTACCCAAAGACATTTATTTCTAAAATAGTGATGCTCCAGAGATCCGACTCCGGCAAAATAAATTTGCATATATAACATTTTCGAAAGTTAAAAAACAAATGAATAAAAATTAATGAAATTTATATTCTTTGGGACTAGAACAAGGGCAAGAACTACAAGAAAGTGAAGAAACTAAAATTACTTTATAACATTTAATAAATGTGTTTGAATTATTATTATTTATTTTTATTATTATTATTATTATTATTATATATTATTCATTATT
>JABUQX010003549.1:0-12140 GCA_015478945.1 Trachelipus rathkii | reverse complement strand
ATATCATCACAATATTCTATATATGGCAACCTGTTTTATGCAAAATAAATTACTAAACAGTACATTCAAAATGCACGCTGCATTTGTCCGGCTGAAGCACAATCTGTTAAGTCTGTTGGAGCCAGTCGCTTCTACCTGACCATCGAGTACGCGATCTATTCCCAATCGGAAATCTTATTTTCGACGCACCGCGCTACCATAACCACACCGTGTTAGAAGCACTCTATTTTAAGCAGCCAACATATTTGATGATAGTATGCGGTCTTTGAAGCATACAATAACGCTGTCAAAGTTAACCCGTGTATGGTACCCCAAGTTAGGAATTTAGGGTCGGTGCGCGCTGCGCAACGCGTTCATTCGATACCACTAATCTAAATGGGGCAACACGGGTCCTTGAGCCAGGCTATGGAGTTAGAACGTTGCCTTTAAGTGTCGGTTGCTGAGATCGCATGTTGAAAGACAGGTCGATCGGAGACCGCACTAAATTATTCTACCGGACTGCCGACATCTGGCTTCAGTTTACAAATAAAACCAGTTCGACTCACTGTTCCACTTTATTTTTTAAAATTCAAACAGACTCCGAACTCCGCACGTTCCGACTTCAACTCTACTATAATTAAATATCAACGTAACGGGACTCCGGACGTCCGACTAGCCGAGTCCTCGCGATCATTTTTAAGATATAACAGACTCTGCTCCGTCCGACTCGCGATTCAATATCTTTATAGATCCAACGTGATCTCCGATTCCGACCTCCTAATACATTTTATATATGTTATGACTCTTGGCTCTTGGAATAAACCTGACCTTTTAGTTACAATTTCTAATCTCCATATCTCCATCAAACTTCTTTCATCTTTCCAAGTTTAGAATATTTTTATGTTATTATATAAATAAGTATGGTTCGCGTGAATGATACTTTATATTTGCACTTACAAATCTTACAAGTTAGAAAAATTCGACTATAGATTTTATTTAAAACAAGAATAAATCAAAATTGATAATTTACTTTCCTCCTAACTTTTAAATTAACTCCTCGTTGAACTTATTTTAAAGCAGTAATGCCTATAATATAACTCCATTCACATAATTCCTGTCCTGCACGAGCCACTCTTGATTGACTGAACTGCTTCAAACAAATCACTCCTTTACGAATCGTCACTAGATCCATGACTTGTATCTATTTTAAAACTCCGAAAATAATTGCCAAATTCATTTGAGTGAGGCGGCAATAGCAATGTTAACTGTGTAAAGGCCATATCGTTGACCAAATTTCTAGACGATAATGAAGGATTTGACGCTCAGTACAGCTGTCTAACATTGATTTCTAGGCTCGAAGCTTTTCGTTTAGTGATATCTATAATGTCTAATAAAATTACAATTTGGATAATTCACAATTAAATGTTGTAGTTGAAGCGTCTTGGATGAATGATCACGTCAGAATTTTCCGGAATTCTTATTCTGCGCTGTTCCAACTTGGTATTCATGCTTCAACATGGTGGGTTCCTTCCATGTTTCAACTCAGATCAAGGATACCACAAGGATAATTGATTCCTGAACACATGATTCCTGTTCGAGTAGTGTCATTTCGATCTTTAAGTCCCTTGAATTCACAAAGACACACGATATGCCTAGCCTTTTAATGTCAATCTGTCATTTGGGAAGTATCTGAAATGTGGATTACAATAGATAGGGCCAAAAATTTTTGTTCATCTAATTAACATACTTTCTCTTTCTTTCGTTCTTCTCATGGAATTTTTTATCTTTTGATGACCACTCTCAAATTTTCTAGATCTGAAATTGTTAGAAAGAGATCTAATTAGTCTTCTGAAAAAAAAAAAAAAAGAAAAAATATAAAAAATTTGCGCAAGCAAGATAGTTCTCCTTCTGGAATTTCTTTGTTAGCAAGGTTAAGACTTATATTAATAGATTTCCGCGGCAATTTCAATTTGCTCTCAAGTGACTAGTTTTGAGAGAGCAAACTTCAGGATTTACTAACCTCACTATATTCCGAGCGCTTGCGCTTTGTACAATATCTATTAATTTTGTATCCTGACCTAGTGCGTGTTCAGTGCTCGGCTGCAAGGCAATACCGCGAAGGTTATTTGACACATCCTTTTTCACAAAAAATGATGTATTGCAACGCCGTTGAAACCTCACGCCCGCCAAACCATCCAGAAAACGGATGAATCACTCTTATGTGAACACGGCGGTACGAGTTCCGTACTGAACTTTTCTTATTAATTAATCGCTAGCTACTTCTACTCGTTTTTGATTGGACTTTAAAACGTATGCTCTCACGGCTAACAGGAGCACAATATTTCTAGTGGCTACTCATGCGGGCGCACTCAGCTCAACAGGGTTTTGAAGAAATTTCTTTACCTACAATCTTTCAATAGGTTATCTGTGAGTAACGAATAGTCGGATGCAGATTCTAGTACAGACCTATTAACCTTTAGGCATTCTTGCTGGACCAGATAGTTCCATATATCAGTGTTAGAGCATTCGCCGTAGAGCAAGCTTAGGGGGCCCAGGTTTCGAGACTGGATTGAAGTTTAAAGGACATACGTCGAAGTATTCTCAGATTATCATCTTATGTTCGGTCCCACTCAGATCTGGATTCAATGAGACTACACTTGATAGTGTGCATTGACTGGCTAATGGGAAAAAACTCCAGGCGACGCTTCCGCAATGATTAGCCCTGAGCAGCAGCAAGATTTGCCGCTAGGTTACAAGCTACCACAGAGCCTTTCGCGGTGAGATGCAGGGCGTTAAATGTCCCTACCTGGAGTTCAGAATAAGAGATTCAATTACTCGAATTCACCTAACACGACATGTATATGTTTAATGTAAAAAGATTATCGCTTCCATTCGGTGTCTTTACGCGTTTGCAGCAAGCCTGCGCTGTCAACCAAAACGTGTGTTACCAGAGTGCCATGATGGGCTTTCACCATACCGACCACGTAACAGGCGAGCGTAACTAACGCCCCGACAGAGCCGGCGGTGCGGGAGGCGCCCACGCAGGTAAGGGGCCATAACTCGTAAAAGCAAACTACGGAGAAGCATATTATCTGATTCTGAAAAAAATACTAATTTACAAAGACTATATTCTGTAAATGACTCATTACAAATATAATATATATATGTATAATTACTCATATATACTAAACTGTATATCTAGATATAATATATAATATATATTAATATATAATTATTATATGATAATAGGTATATACTTATAATTTAGTTATATAGTATTATATATATATATACTTATTATATATATAAATATATATTATTATTTATATATAACTATAATAACTATAATTAAACTACATATATGAATATACTCATATTATATAACATAGTATAATATATAATATAATATGTATGTTAATGTTAATATATATATATATCATATATATATAGTATAATTATATACTTATATATATATAATATATATATATATATATATATATAATTATATATAATATATATATATAATATATTATATATATATATTACTTATATATATTATATATTATAATAAATATTTAAAAGATAGCATCTCGCCTGCTTAGCAAGCCTGAAAATTTGATGATTGATCGGAAAAAGTAATGTAAAAAAAAAATACTCCCAATATTTCAAGGTCCCGAAAGATTGATCACTTTCCATGTCGTGCAAAAATTGATATTATTTTATTTCTATCTCATCGAATCCACATCAAAATTGTGTCCAGGGCTCATTGATAATGTCGTGGGCCAAGCATGTCTTTGTTATTAGTAATTAATCAAACAGAAAGATTTTACTTAGATAATGACTCAAAGAAAAAATTTTTTCTGAAAGTTCATAACAATCTCTATTTTTTGAAGAAATTTGTTACCCAGAGAAACGAAATCCAAACACTAACTTGCTACGAAGTCACAGGAAAAAACACACGCGAGAAACTAAGGCGTTTATAATGGGGCAAAATCAATACGCTACAAGTTTAGGTTTATAGAGTACAAAATCGGCTGAAAATCCGATTTAATGTCTATTTTTAGGGGGTGGTGAAAATTGGGGCGTGCCTTAAGAAATAGTTGCATTCCCCTGAAGGAAAATTTTTTTTGGATATTTTGTCACTACAGAGATCAAGTTTTCAAAACTTTGACAAAAAAATAATTAAAGGATATATAGGATAACAAAAACATTAATGCAGAGGATCAAGGCTTATGATGGAGGACACAAATATCAAGCGAGGGAAGAATCAGGACTTACGGCTCGTATATTAGGAAAGTTGTTGCCAAAAATACCAGAGCATTACATTCATTGGTGCAGCTTCATTAATTAAATTTAATTCTAAGACTTCGTAAAAAGTATAATGCGCTCTATCAAAAGTATTGTTTTATTTACAGTTACTAGTTACAAGTCATCCCGTGAGCAAAAATTACACGAGTGTCTCAAAAATCATACGAATAGCATCACAATAAACTAACAAAAATTGTGTTCCAACTCATGCGGTACATCCAAGGTAATGATCACGTTACTAGCAATAAAAAACAATTTCAAAAGTATTTCTGCAACAGTTCTTATCTCAAGATTTAGAATATTTCAATGAGTAACGAGTCAAGTGAAAAGACCACAGCCCTTGAGTACCTCAGGAAGCAGATTCTAGATTAATTCTTCGGTCTATGTGCTTTCAAAGTAAGTATTGGGAAACACATCAAAATGTTGTCTCAAATATATCTGTCGAAAGTCCAAATTAAAGATCATTCAGAAAGCAAAGCTTACCTCTTGCGGAAAAGCAATCAATGCAAACATGTATGTAAGCACTAACTAGCACAGAATTTGAAGAGTATTGAGGAGGGAAACTACGGAGTAGCACATCCAGATTGGAACATATGAAGCAACAAATTACTTACCAGACGCAATACAGAGATATAAAAAGTTTTTTTGATGAGCTTATATCTTATAGAACGAATTGAAGCAAGCCCATTGAAGCTAAAGTGCACATAAGCGGCTGATTGCCAGTTGTCATTAACTATATTAAAGATGGAAAACTTTATTTTGTGTGTTACGTTTTCCATTAGCGATGCTGTTTTAAATTTCATTATTGGTTGCCTCCTCAAGCGAAAAAGTAGCGAGGCATATCGAAATTTTTGAAAAGTTGGCAAGAAGGCTACAAATCCGGTACGAAAATATACGATTTAACAGTTTACCTTTCAGGTTTATGAAAACATAATCACATTAAAGTATAAGTGAAGCTAACAGTGGAAAATGAAAAATATGGTTAACTATCGTTAAAGAATTATTCAGAGAAACACGTTTTTTTCGTAAGAAACCAGTTGCTTAGCAAGTAGCTTACCATCACTGTGAGTACATCAGTTCATGTTGTATTTGGACCAGTTACCGGATAGACATCTACACAGCACTGAAAAGGTCGTGGTTCATAGCTCCAGTTAATAAACATACTTTTTTAAGTGAAACATTATTGACACAAACAAGCTAAGGCATGGTTCATTAAAGCAATGAAAGATGTTAATGTTTCGTACTCGTTGAACTGAAAGAAGCTGGTTAATAAGGATTCCATGGCAAAATGAGCCAAAAACGTATTTGGTAACTATAAACTTAAGGTCATCTAATGAATATTTTGACCAATGGAGACGGTTCAATTCACGATTTTGATACTTTTCATCATTACTATTATTCCTATCCTTTACCTAAACACTATACTTATTCCTATATAGTATATATATAATATAATAAATATATAATAATTATAGTTATTGATATATATTATATTAATTATATTATATATATATATATATATATAATATATATATCAATCAATAAAACTATATATTTATATAAATAATTCCTACTTTCATCCATATTGCTGTATAAATTAAAAAAAAAAAATAGTATATTAATAGTATCAGGATTAACTATGATGCATAGCTTTATTTTTGAGAGAGCGGAGGGGCAGCAATTATGATATTTAAGTAAAAAATAGCTAAATTACCATTTTGACAGCCAGAATTGTCAAAAAGACATGATTTGTAGAAGAAAGTTGAAGTTGTCCTTTCTTTAACAAAAAATCCACGGTCTGTAAGTATGCTTTTTTCCCTTTCAAAGAACAGATTTATATTTATTCTTGTTGAATAGCTACTTTTCAAAATAGTTTTACTATTAGTTTATAGCAAAAGAAGTTTCTTCAAAATAATTAAAAAGGGCTACGAAATTTTCTCATTTATATATTTGCATTTAATCTAATATTTAACTATATACTATATAATATAAATATATAGATATATTTAGTATATAATATAGTAAAATATAAATACATATATAGTATATTATATATATAAGAATGATATACTACTACTAGTATCATATATGCTCCAAGGGCCACAATTTCACTGTTGCGCGGCCGGCGGGCACCTTGCTTCTTATTTCACAGCCACGTGCCAATTACACCAGGTAACTCATGCGTTAATAACTTTTGTATGGCAGATGATTACATAAACGAATACGGCTAAATAACGTAGCGGTTAGTTAAGTACGTGTACCAGCGTAGAACACTGTTTTGTTTATCTGCCCCACCATTATAGCTTGCTTAATATGCAACTGACAAAACACGGTGACGGCTACTAAGCGTCAAAGGTGTGAAGGTAACATATCATTACTACATACAGTTATCGCCTGTAGAATATCCTAAATTTGCGTTACTGGGCCAGAAGTAATTCATCTAGTAAAATTCTTGTATATATATATATATATTATACTATATCACTTATTATTGGATAATCAATATAATATATGTATTATATATATATATGATTATGACACTGATATAAATCGCTGGAGTATTCGGATATCAGATAGATACAACCATACAGGTAATATTATTACATATATAATTTTAGAAATGGAAACAAGAACAAAGTAGCCTACGCCTTTAAGTTCTATAAAATGCAGTTCCGGTAACGATTAGGTCAACAACTCAGGAAGACTATTTATCCCTTTAGGAGAAGACCTTTTGATAGGCACTCATACCTTAGATCTTAAATATTCAATAACACTTCTAAAAGTTTTTCTAGTTCCTTCAAAATGTTTTCGAAAATTAAAGTTTTCTTGACCATATGCGTTGTTATGCAATACTTTAAAATCATGATCTCAAAAAATGACAGTAGTCAATACCAGATTCAAACTCAGGAATGGTGTGGTGGCGGTAAAGGCCAGTTTCAAACTCGGGTATAGTAGTAGTAAAGACATGTTTCAAACTCGGGAATGGTTCGGAACGGCAGTGGTATAAGACAGCTTCAAAAAACAAAGAAAACATACTCAAAAGTGAACGTTATTCAGAGTCGTAGGATGATTTATTTTATTTGTTTCAGAGTTTTCACAAGATCACAGTGTTTCTTTCCAGTCAGACAAGCTTGGAAGAAAGCAAATCCACTCCTTTGAGGGCCCGTAGTGCTCTCTCGGTTGATTTTATGATCGTACGTTCCTCCCAACTTTACAATACAGCACATGTATATTTCTCTTGCTGTGGTACTATCTACTTATGATGGTCAAATTAAAGATTGTTGCCACCCATGTTAAAAGAGTTTACTTAAATTTCAGGACTAATTTGAAATTTAAATAGAAGGTATATATATGATGAATTTGGATCTCTTCAATAGGTCTCTGTCGTACATTCACTATTAAATTTAAGGGACGTTGCCCTCAGTAAAAAGTTGAAAGTTACACTTGATGATCATTCAATTTTCATATTTTCATTAAATCATTTTGACCATTTGATTTAGTATTTCAGTAGTCTCTGTCTATATATCAGTGTTGTTTGACCATAATTTTTATTTGTACTATATTTCCTTTAACGTAGTAAATATAAAGGAATGTGTTTCTCCTTCGTTTTTATTATACAACCGCTGTGGTTTTTAATATTCCAATATTCCGTACAGATGATCCGAATGTTAAAGGTTTTATTTCTTTTCAGGACCCCTTGAGTAGTTAAAAATGGTATGTATACGATATATTACTCTTAATATGGTCTGTAGTACATTCTTGTATTAAATTTAAAGACGTGCCGCCAGGTAAAGTGACGAGAGTCAAACTTGTGTATATCCAATTGTCATAATTCCATTCAATATTTTTTGAACACCAATAGTCTTAGTTTGGTACTTGATTTAGTAGGTACTGTCTTACATAATGCAGTTTGACATGAATTTTAGGATATACTATAAGTCTTACAAATTCTTCTATTAAAATCAGTTGTTTCTCTTATGTAACGGACGTTACAATTGTAACTGTGGTCAAATTAAAGAGTGTTGCCATTCAGGTAAAAGTAAAAAGGTTTTCATTAATTTCAGGACCTATTTGAGATCGTACAAAAAGGTAACATATTCTGATATTTGGATCTCTTAATACATCACTGTCGTACCGATTATATTAACATATTATAAAGGACTAGAGTTGTCACCCAGGCTAACAGACTTATCAGAAAGCACACGTATGAGAGCTGCATGATATACGCATGTAGTAGCGTAGATATCAGTGTAGTCAGATAATCTAGGATCGATTAGCGCAATTAGAACTCCTACTATAATTAATTCATAACGAAAAAGTTTGTCCGATAAATAACTATATAGTGTATGTTAGTCATCGATATCTCAGTTCAGGACAATTTATATATACGTAAGACGGCTGATTAGGTACAAAAACGAGAATTATCGACTTTGTTTAATTCCTGATGTAGGTTATGGCTATGAAATATTACACAGCGAGGTGGTAATATAATAGAGTATTTGATCATCAGGACAAAAGTTCTATTCATTTTCAGGATATATTTGAGTCGTACAAAAGGTAATAACTCTACTGATATATAGATCTTTCAATAGTTCATGTCGTACATTTTATTTTAATTTAAAAAATGTGCGCTCAGTTAAAATTACAAGAGTCGCACGTTGATGCATATTCCTTTCATTTTGCATTCAAATATATTGACCATAATTTAAGTTGGTACTTTCGTGTCACTGTCTTATACATAAAAGTTTCTTTAAATGATTTTTTCTTTTCTTTCTACGTTTCACCAAAGATTTCCCAGACAATTTATTTCTCCCTCAGAAACATCAATATCATTCCAGGGTAATTAATTTATTACTTCTTCCAACAGTGTAAAAGGTTAAAAGGTTTTACTCAATTTTAAAAATTTCAGGAACTAATTTGAGTCGTTCAAAGAATGGTAATATATCTGATATGTTGGATCTTTCAACTATACTGATCGTAAACTGTTTAATTTTAAGACTGTCTGCCCCCAGGTAAAAGTTACAAGAGTCAAAAAGTTGATGCACATTCCAATCTTTCATATTTTCATTCCCAATATTTGACCCATATTTGATGTTTGTATTTTTAGTAGGTCATGTCATATATATGTTGTTTGACGAATAATTTATTACGTACTATGGGTCTTACAAAACGTAGAATAATAAAGACACATGTTGTTTCTCTTGTAGTTATATTACACCCCGTGGTAATTAGAAAGATTGTTATGCATTCAGGTGAAAAGTAAAAGGTTTATTAATTTCAGGATCTAATATTGAGTCGTACAAGAGAGGTAATATTACTAATGTTGACAATAATCAATAGGTCACTGTGTACATTATATATTAAATTTTAAGACGTTGCTCCCCAGATTAAAAGTTAAAAAATATATTCCTCTTCTAAATGTTCGCAATTTCATATTTCTTTCAATATCCTATGCCTGGCATTTTCGTAGATCACTGTATATTCATGTTGTTTGACCCAAATTTTATTAGAACTATGGGAAAATAAATATAAATAAAGACATTTGTTTTCAATATATAGGTTACTATTTTACCACCTGTGGTCAAAATTAAAGATTGTTGCCCTCATGAAAATTAAAAGTATTTATTTAATTTCAGGACACTTTAAGTAGTAAAAATGGATATAATATCTGTATTATGTTGACATCTCTTCACGGTTAATTGTCGTCATTCTGCATTAAATTAAAGACTGTTGCACCCCAGGTAAAAGTTCAAGTACAGTTGAATATAATTAACTTATTCATTTTTTATTCTAACATATTTTGAGCCTCATATTTAGGTTGGTATTTTCAGCAGCACTGTCTTATAATCAAGACAGTTTCATAATTTAGACCGTACTATAGGTCTTTCAATAAAAACGTAGAATATACAGACCGTGTTTTTCTCTTGAGGTACTATCTTACATTGTGGGAAATTAAAATTGTTGCCCTAGGTAAAAAGATAAAAAATTTTACTTAAATTATACTAGTTTTTTGTCAGATGAGCCATAGTATGTCTAAAATTATGTAAACTGCATGATGTGACAGTGACTACCTTGAAAAGTACAACCTATAATAGGTCCAAATTTGAATTTTAAAATATGAAAATTGATATAGCATCAACGTTGTGACTTGTAACTTTTTAACTGGGGGCAACAGTATTTAAATTTAAAATAGTGTACCACAGTAACCTATTGAAGAGATCACTATATATATATCATTCGTATGTACGACTCAAGTTGGTCCTGAAAATAAATGAAAACCTTTTAACTTTACCTGAGGTTCATACACAATTAATTTGGACCACAGGGTGAAACAGTACCTTCAGGAAAGAGAAACAACATGGTTTTATATACTTGTTATTTGAAGACTAGTAAAAATAAAATTATGGTCAACAACTATGATATATAAAGTGACTATGAAAAAGTACTTAAATCAATATTGGGTCAATATTTGAATGAAATAGAAACTTTTATTTGATTTTGTATTGACTCTGTACTTATACCTGGGGGGCCACAGTCTTTAAATTTAATAGTGTGTACGACAGTACCTATTGAAGTGATCAAAACTATTTGTAATATATTACTTCTTTATGCGCTCAAATTAGGTCTAAATTTGAGTAAAACTATAACTTTTTACTGAATGGCAACAATCTTTAATTTGACACACAGGGTGTAAAATAGTAACTACAAAAGAGAAAAAAACAGTTTATTCTTCGTTTTTTGAAAGACCCATAGTTATCCTAAATTTATGTCCAATCGATTATGAAGAGAGTGATAGGAAAAGTAATAATATGGGTCAATATTTGAATTAAAATATGAAAATTGGAATAGAGAATCAACGTTGTGACTCTTGTATTTTACCTGGGGGCAAACAGGTCTTTAAACTTATTATAGAAGGTAGACTATTGAGTGTTTGAATAGATCATTAGGAAAATATTTTTGTACGATAAATACTCTAAATATTAAGTAAAACTTTTTACTTTTTACCTGAATTGCAACGATTTTAATTTGACATTTGGAAAAATAGTAACCTATAAAAGAGAACAATTCTTTATATACTAGTTTTTGTAAGACATAGTACGATAATAAAGATTTATGTACCTGCATGATGTAGAGAGTGACCTACTGTCAAGTGACAGTATAACATATTATTGTGGGTAAATATATTATGAAATTAAAATATCTTAAAATGGAATAAGAGCATCAAGTTGTGATCTTGTACTTGTCATGTGGGGGGGCAAAGTCCTTTAAATTTATACCGATGTACGACAGTACCTATTGAGGAGAAACATTCAGTATCTATTACCCATTCTTTTTGTACGACTCAAGTTGGTCCTGAAATTAAATAAAAACTTTTAACATTTTAACCCTAGGTCAACAATCTTTTATTTGACCACAGGGTGTAAATAGTCGTCATCAGAAGGGAACAACATGTCTTTATTACAGTTTTTTTGTTAGACCAAGTATAATAAATTATGGTGTCAAGCACATGAGTATTCATGAATTTACTAGAGTTGGTGTAAAATATGGGTCAAAATATTTGACAGAAAATATGAAAATTGGAATAAGATCAGTTGGGATCTTGTACTTTTACGGGGGGCACAGTCCGTTTGAATTAATAGATAATGTACGACAACGTGTACCTTTAGGATGCCAACATTATCATTATATATTTCATTTCTTGCCTTACCGAAGTATTATAACAAAGTAAAACCCATTACCTGAGGGAACAATCTTAATTTGACAAGAATAAAAGATAGTAATCTACAGAAAGAAAACACTGCTGTATATTCTACGTTTTTTGTAAGACCCATGTCTAAAAATTTATGTCAAAT
>JABUQX010003548.1:50000-62733 GCA_015478945.1 Trachelipus rathkii | reverse complement strand
TTATTTAAATATATATCATATTATATATATATATATATATATTATATAATAGAGGGCAACTCCTAGTCTGACGTGCTATCTAGCGTGGCTCAGGTACACGGAAGTTAACATTATAGAAACGATCTATTTTTTGGCAAATTTCATAATGTTAACCGTCATAATAAATATCTCAGAGTACTTTTGCACCAGAAAGTATGGTATATTCAAAAATATTAATATGATTATTACTCTTAATCAAATTATAAACTAATATGTAAGTAAAATAAGAATTAATGGCACATAAAAATAAAAACCGAAAAAGGCAAGAATAAACCGGCTAATAAATACTGGATTTATTTACCATCCATTAAAAAATAGGACGGCAGTTCATTGCCCAAAATACGATATGGAGGAGATGGTGTCCAGTTAGAATTTATACAATTGTTAATATAAACATTAATCTAACATAGTAAATATTTACATCTTGTCTATAAATAAGATACAAGATTTTATATTAAAATAATTTTATTTACAATATGAATAAATTTAATATAATAAACATAAATTTAAATCGTTTAAATATACTTAAAATATTACTTTAGAGTAATAATGATAATATTAGAAAATTGAAAATATATTTAATATTAATTTAATAATATATTAATATATTGTTAAATATCAATGGAATCATATAATATAAGATAAACGTTTTTATAAGATAAATATAAATACATTTTATAGAAATTAACTCACAAGTATTTAAAATTAATTATAATAATATACTTAATGATTAAATAATTATTAAATATTACTAATATATACCATTAAATATTATAATATAAATACATATATCAATTAAATATCACTATCTATAATCAATATAATATTAATAATATATTATAATATATATTATTAATATATAATTACGAGAGAGAGAGAGAAGAGAGAGAGAGAGACGAGAAAGAGAGGAGAAGAAGAGAGAGTAGAGAGAGAGAAGAGAGAGAGCTACAGAGTAGTAAAAAAAACGTATAGTGTAATGGAATGTTGCCACATTGATATATATTATATATATAATATATATATAATATATATATTATATATAAATATAATTAATATATAATAAATATATAATTTATATAATATAATAATATATATAATTTTATATAAATAATTATATAAATATTAATATAAATATATAATATTAATATATATAATATATATAATATATTTTAACAATATATTGTAACATAAATACGCAAGTCAATTACCTTCCCCCGAACACATAAATGACGATCTACAGCATTCCAGCTTAATACGTACAATATCGAACAGTTAATTATAATCTAAATCACATGTTAATGAGTATTAATATATTTCCTCTAGATTATAAATATATTAAAAATATTATATTAATATTAATATAATTAATAATAATTAAATATAATAATAAATATATATATAAATATATATAATTAATATAAATAAATAAATAATAATATTAATTCACTATGCTAAAATGAGTAATAATTTATAGCTGAGATTCGAAATCTGAGAAATATCTATATAAACTTAGTGAAGAATAACTAACACAGTAAACATATATATATCGTAATATGATGATTGCTCTTGATTTGTAAATAGTAAATTAAGTAAATAGTATTGATATAATATAATATAATAAATGATAATCAGATATGTACATTATGTATAATTTGCTAATACATATTTAAAATATTGTATATTAAATTCTAATTTATTTTAGGCAAAATTATTTTAGAATATTAATATCTTATAGAAATTCATAATAATTATGTATAATTAATTTAAACATAATAAATAACATAAATTAAATATAAATTTAAAATTAATAATAATACTAACAAAATTAATACTACTTAACTAATAATCTCACCATAAATTAGTTATATATTTTTATACTAAATAATAATAGTAATAAAAAAAGTTACCGGTTAGTAATCTCAATAATATATTGAAAACCGCCATGACTGCCCCTGACACAACGAGAATTTTAAATTATGCTAATACAACTGTTGTATGAGCACTGGCAAGTAGCTCTTGAGATGTCCACACAATGATCAAGAGATTTTTTTTTAATTAATTTATTATATTATAAATATTAATAGAAGTATATATTAATTATATTATAAATTATAAATTAATTATAATATTATCATTAATATAATAATTAAATATATAATAATTATAAAATAATAAATATATTATACTTATTAATTTTTATTATTTATTATAATATAGGGAGAATGTGAGAAATCAGGTTAAAAACTTGCTAAAAATAATAGACAAGCAATTAGAATAATTATAATTTCAGATTGTTTATTTATTAATTTGAGCCAATAATTTTAAATTAAGGAGTACAAATCATAAAAAAATTCATTATAACTTGCATATTAACCTATTATATAGTATACTAAAATTATTAAAGTAATATACAATAGCAGAAATTTTATGAGTCTAATTTTTTATATCAACATCTTTACTCTTTACGATAATAGACATAGTTTATTATATTTGACTATAATTTATATGTATGAATTAATAATTAATACGTTAATTATATCATATTAGCCCGTATATATTTATGATTTATAACTTGAAAATTAATTAGTATTATTGAAAGATTAAACTATCAAGATAAGATATTTAGGAGGCATGTAAAAATATTAGTATTATTTATTGGGTATCACTCTAAACTATATAATATAATATATATAATAATTATTTAAATTAAGAATAATAAATTATATATTTATATTATATAGCTAAGTTAATTATCTTAATAATTTAAAATACGTAGTTATATAAACTATTACTGTGTATATGCTAACATAAAACTTATATTACTACGCAACTTCTAAAATACTACTTAATACTTAACTTGATACATATAACTTATATTATAATACTAACTTAACTAACTACTAACTTAAATACATTATAAATAATTAATAATTAATTATAATAATTAATAAATATTATATATAAAATATGTATATAAAGAATTGCATTAATACTATATAATAAATATAATAATTATGGAATATAAATGAACTGAAAATATACTATAAATAGCAATGAGTAAATACCTCAGATTAATCCAATAATCAATCAAGAATAGACAAACAAATTGAACAGTATGCAGTAATAACAGTAAATAAAAAACATAAATAACTAATATTATAAAATTAAAATATTAATATAAAATTTATATGTAAAGTTTATATACATTTTATCTCAATGTAAATTAAAAAAAATAAAAATAAACGCTATATTGATAAACATTTTGTATAAATGTTGTAGAATAATAATGCAGTGATCATATTATATTATTACTTTAGAGGAAGCCACACAATAAAGGGATCTAATTCCCAATCTCAAGCATAAAATATATAATACTGTAATATAATGAAATTAAGTTAATAAATCTGAATTAATCATAAGATAGGATTTATCCATAAATATACAAGCCTAAAATATTTGGAGAGAGTAGTATTTAGATATTTTTATTAACAGTAAAAATGGAATATTATCGATAGCTCAAATTGAGGGTTAATATAAACTCACGTGTACAAAAATTACGTGTATGGACAGACAAGTCGAAGAGATTATACAATACTCACGGATAATCCATAACCGCTATAATATATCCAGTCGGCATCTAGATAACCATCACCCTTAAAAGGAAGATAAAATAAAAGTATAAAATTAAACACTATTATTTATATTTCATATAACCAATGAAAATAATAAATAAATTCAATAAAAAACTAATTGGAGACGAACTAATCTTTGCTTCATCACGAGCAATCTACTATGGCAGAAATTTGAAGGGATATTGAAGGAAATTCGAGAATAATAATACAGACGTATCATGTATTCTTAGGTCTAGAACTCTATCTACATTAGAGCATTATACTCTAAAATTCAGTTTATAGTTGATTTATATTAAAATTAATTATATATTAAGTATATTATAATATATATTTAATAATATTTTATTAATTTTTTATATTATTTATTAATGTTATCATTCATTAGTTATATATTGAAGATTGCATTTATTATTATTATTATTATTATGTTCATTTATTTTAAATTATATAATTTAAATAAATGTTTTATATTATTAATTAATTTCTTCTATAATTAGCTTGTGTATTTATTAATATATAATTATTATTATTATTTTATGTTTTAATCTAATTTGACTATATTTATTAGTTAATTGTATATTTCACTTAGATTAGAGATGTCACTCTGTAGTAACTTAGTCATAGTAATGAGTAGTTAAAGTAGTTAAAATGAATAGTAGTAGTAAGTAGTAAGTAGTAGTAAGTAGTAGTAGTTGTAATTACTGTAGTTAAAGTAGTGTAGTTAAAGGTAGTTATATTATGACTGATATGTATTATACGTATTAGTACGTAATATTATAAGTGCCATTATGATACATCATTACTATTATATATCTATCTATGCCTTTTATTATCATTATATGATCACATTACTGAGAACAATATATTTAGATAATTATATATATATTATAGAGAAAAGGATTTATAAAAAAATACATTACACTATATAACAGATAATATATATATATATATAATATATATTATAGGGGTTTAATGGTAATAAGTCCTTAGGGTAATCCTATCAGGATATCGATTCTACATGCGAAAAATGGATATCGTTTTATATAATTCAACATATTACCCATACTAGGGAAAAAGGAGCATATAGGCAAATCCTTATAGCAAATAAAGAACTAGTCATTCTGAACACATGCACATGCACATCGACACACAAAATAAAAATCCACTACATATTAACTATGCCACACATTTAAACACTTAATTAACAAAAAATAATTTTACGCCTAGATGATATATACATATATAATAACATTATAATGAATAATAATATATTATACAATATAATATATACATATCATATATATATATATAAATATATATATATATAATATATATATATATATAATAATATATGGCATAATTAAGAAATCTGTGGATCAGTAGAAAATCTTGCGAGTATTTGCTCCAAGGCGCGTGAGTACGCGAGTAAGATACTTCTCTCTCTCTTCTATATATAGTATAGATATATATTATATATATATATATATATATATATATATATATATATATATATATATATATATATTATATATATATATATATTAATATATATATATATATATATATATTATATATATATATAATATAATATAAGGTAAAAGTTACTTAACGACCACACAGAACGGGTCTCTAAGAAAAAAAAACTCGCTTAAGGAACTAAAAATTTATTTTGCAACATAAAAAAAACATCTCGCAAAAAAATTTTCACAGTAGCCTCTATGATACATAAATAGACCGCGTTTTAGGGTCAGAAATTGAAAAAAAAAAAAAAAAAAAAAAAAACAATCAATAGTAAAATCTCAAACTACAATAGCTAACACGGGCGTATAAGGAATACTTTTTTACCTGGTATAATCTTTGAAGGTTTAAGGAAAAATGTAATAAAGAATACCCCAGGTATACCGACCGAGGTAGAGTCGGGGTCTCTCGGCTTACCGGTGGACGAGGGTAGGACTATTCCCCCCTCCGGGGAGGGTCTCCGAACCCCCGCTCTTTGGTATTTGGGTGTCGCGTAGGTTCCTCCGCCCCTCCCCTACGGGGTATCGGAAACGTCCCCCCCTGTGTTTCCGTCGGCTGTAGCCCCCTACATTGCCGTGTAATCCTTTCAAAATAATATATATATATTTCTTTAAAACAGGTAAAAAAAAAAAAAATAAAAAAAAAAAAAAAAAAAAATTTCAATCTTTTAACAACATCTATTTATGTATGTTAATGAATTTCGCTTAACAAAATTTGAACCAACCAGGGCTAAATACCCGACTCAAAAAGTCTTCTCGACTTATTCAAAACTCCAGCGGAATAAAATATTTACTCTAAAAATAATATAGAAAATAATATATATAATATCATATAAATAGATGCACAAACTGTGTACACATAGCAGCAAGACTTCAACTTCAGAGCGTCTTTTTCGCGTAAGCAAGCTATAAGATACTGATATATAAATGTTGGTAATATATGAAATATATAATATAAAATCTTGAATCGAAAATTATTTAATGGGACAAACTCAAGTAATTAATTATATATATATTTAAAGTAAATTGAGTAATATTCAGTATATAAAGTTAAGGAGGAGAGGTCGAGAGAGTGAGTAGAGAGAGAGAACAGAGAGAGATGAGTACCTGGACCCTACTATTGAACCAAGACTGACTCTTTAAATCGCAAGAATCTTCTACTCTGATCATGTTCCTTAAAATTATCCCTACTACAAATATTAAGTAGTAAATTATTCATTTTTAATCTATATTATTATCATATTACTTAATGAGAATTTATATGAAATATGATAATAGATAGTAAATTTAATATATTTAATGACCTTATTATATTATATTATATTATATAATTATATATCTTTATATATATATACTTATATATTTTTATATAAAATAAGTGACAATTAAATATATCGAATGAATATGTGATATAATTTCTTTTCAGAATGTTATGTTTTTGCCCGATTATATTTTTTTTGAAGGCACACATCTTGTCTAACCATTATTTGTTGGTAAATAATAAATTCCACTATGTTTACGATATATTTATCAGAGAATGTATACAGTTATATTAATTTTTTATGTTCGAAAAATAGAGTAACTGATTTTCTGTTTATAGTTTGATATGAGTATAGAACATATTTATATTTTTATTCTGTGTAGTAAATAGGTGAGAACATATTAGAGAAGATTGGCTCACAGCGAGGTTTTTATATTTTCCATCTTAACTATCATTGGACATGAAAAGATATTTTAGAAAAAATCAGCGATTATAAGGAAAATAATATCGATATTTCGTCAGATTGAGCTTAAACCGGATATTTGAGCTTATATATATATACTATTTAATATTTATATATTTATAATAATATATATATAATAAATAATATTATATATATTATTATAATAATTATATATATATTATATATATTTATATATACTATATAATACTTATATATATAAATATATTATTACATAAATATAATATATAATATATTATGTAATTAATAATAGTGTATATATATAAATACAATATAATATATATTATATAAGATTTTTTTATGTTATTTATATAATCTCACGGTTCTTCGTTTCAAGAATTGCAAAATGGGATAACATTAAGTTAGAATTTCAAACAGAGCGTCCTTATACATCCGAATCTGCTTTGCAAGGAAGAATCAAGGAAACTAGGAGGCACGCCACTGAACTGAGTAAGTAGATTTTAATGATTAATTTAGATAGACAGATAGTTACAAAAGCATAGCGTTGAAACATGCACGTTGAAATGGATATCCCAATCAATTACACCTTACCAGACACTATCTATCTTCACAAAATGCCAGCGCTTATTAATTATAAAAAACATCTCTTAAAGTCTTTAAAAAATTCTCTTATCTTGCTGCTAACGCATGGACGGTATTTAAGAAGTGGTGATGAATTAACGGTGTTTACATTAGATTGTTGAATCTTCTAGTCAGATTGCTTATATAATGTACAAGCAGCCAACACTTAATGAGCGGTAAACTATCTTTGAAAAGTCATGTAGTATTGGCTCATGTACAATAGCGAATTTTTTATCTGGAATGAAGAACTATATTATTCTATCTATTTTTAAATATTAACAGAAGAAACTTCAGCTTAACACAGTGGACTGCCAAACTACCGAAATTCGTAAAACAAAGGTTTCAGCATTTGTTGGTATTCACAAGGCCCAATTAATCATCAAACCCCACTTCATCAGGGTCTCTCAGTGAAACGAAATGGTTTTTGAGAAAATTTAGTAAGAGAAGTATTATGAAGCTATTGGAAATATATTTACTCAGCTTTTTCCTTCATAAAAGCTGTAACTCATAATAGTTTAAAAGCGTTGAGCTGGAAAGGCAGATGTTATTACTTCTTCAACCGCTATAAAAAACTTCGGGTAAAGAAAAGTATTTTTAAGTTTTATAAGTTATTAAAAACAAATAAAAGGGTGAGAGAGCTTCAAAAAAGGAAAGACTAAAAGGCGAGAGAGCTGATAGAATTAATTTCATCAATTTGATGCAGAAAATGGTGGCGGCGATTAATTTGTGAACCATCTTCTAAACAGCAAGCTCCAATAAGAAGTATCGGTTCAATGTATTTTGTTTAAAATGGTGATAGAAAGAGTGTAACAAGTGCACCAAAGATTAAATTTGCCAAAACTAATGAACAAACGAACTTATCTGGGAACGTAGATCATAATATTCAATGTCTTTTTTTATTACAGATAAATCGTAGAAATTCGAGACTAAGGATAATTTTATTTCTTCTATATGAAAAATGCTATTACTTTTAATACTTTCTTTTCATATAATATATATATATATATAGAATATAATATATATATATTTATATATTATATATCTAAGTTTATTTTATATATATAATATACATAGATATATATATAATATATAATAATAATATTATATTTAAATATTATTATATATATATATTATTTATATATATATAATATATTAATATATTATTTTATATATATATAATATATATAAATATATATATTATATATAATATAGTATATTATTATTAGTATATATATATTATATATATGATAATTATATTCTAGTTCATAAGTATCAGCTTATATTATTTTATAATATTATTATTTTATATATAATATTATATATAATTATATATTATATTGATATATAATATAATTGAAGTCAAGATGTTCTGATTTAATATTTTTAAAAATAGATTGGTACGGGTGTTTTCTAATATATATCGGTTTTTTAAAAATATAACTGGAAATTGAAGCTGTATATTTTATTTTAATTAGTTCTCATTCTTTTTATATACAGTGTGAGAGAACTAATGATCTTTAATATTTAATCATGTTTTTGTAGTGTACACTGAGTGTTTGATGTGATATAAGATGGTGTCACAGGAGGACTGCGTTTATGACTAATCGTATGGGAGTAAAAGTTACCCAATCTTTCTAAAATGTACAAAATCCCTTATCAACTCAGTTTAAGATGTTAGAAAGATTAATGGGATTACTTTAATATTTTTACATGGTGCAATAAAGCACAAAAACATAAGCAATACAATAGATGATTAACTTTAATTATCCATTATTACTTTATAATGAGTAAATGGGTCTTCGAGCTTAAGCGGTGTGCGTTACACATCTTATCCCTTATATTCGAGTAACATCGTGCGTTTGGCAGCCATTATTTTCCTCCAGCAATTATATGGGAAGGCTGCGTGTTCTGGACTTTAAGATACCTTTTGCAACAATCTCTGAGTTTTTTTATTCTTTTAACTTACTAGTCAATATAACATTATATTTACTTTTGCTTAAATATTTATATATTATTTTAAGAAAAATCTATGATGGAGTTTTATTTTAACATCTACGATGGAATTACTGAGAAACCTACAACTTTTTTTTTCTTATATTGAACAAAACAATAATCTATTTTAAATCTCGTAAATAACTTATTCATATATTTTTTATTAATATCTATATAATATATAATATATTGTTCTATATATATTTTATTATTATTTCATATATATTTTATTTATCATTATATTTTTTTATTATATTATTTTACATTTTTTTATTTCATATATTATTTATATATTAGTATATTGATATATTATTAATATTTATATACTTTATTATATATATTATTATATATATAATATATTATATATATATAATTTTTATTATAATTTTTTTATAGATTTTTTTTTTTTTTTTTTTTTTTTTTTACATGATTACTACCTTTATTACTCTTCACACCGGGCAATAGCCTCATTTTTCTAAAACGGAGGGAGGGCCAAAAATAAATAAATAAATAAAAAAAAATTTTCATAAAAAAAAAAACAATTAAAAATATAATTGGATAGTAAACCCACCCTGTCCCTTGCTTAAACGCAATATAATAATTAAATTCGTGGTGTGTTAATCATTTTAATTAAATTTATGGAGTCGCTTACATCTAATCACACTTGGGTGGGATATTGATCTGACATTTCCGATAAATCACTTAGTGTTATTATTCTCAGAAAGAGCAGTTTAAGAAAAAAAAATAAAATTCTATTTAACTTAAAATCTTCATGTTGTCAGCTACTTATTAAATCAAACGTCTCGGGAATTAATAATGATCCATGAATATCGATAAAAATTGGTATCTTGGTCATTTGTTATGTTTGGACAAAAATAATATCAAGTGACTCGAATTCAATAAATGATCGCTGACTCTACTTCTAAAACAATATATAATAATATATATACTTATCGATACATGATTATATTTATATATTATATTACATAATATTTTATATTTAGTTATATATTTATATTTAGATATTTTATTACTACGTATATATATATATGATTGTGAAATTATTTTAATAATATATAATATAAATATTTATATTACATTCCTGAATTATATGAATTATATTTAATTTCTACAGTATTAATTCTTAAGAATTATATAATAAATTGTAATTAGGATTTCAGTCATATTGATTACTAATAATATTTATTAATAATATTATAAAGTGAAATAATAATAATTATAGGAATAATTATATCTGAGTATATCTAATATTTAATTCCTAGTGGTGAAGATGTGAAAGAATTTATTATTATCTCGATTCTACACCTACTCATTCTTATACAAAAGCTCTCATACAAATATCCCAAAAAGAATATTATACTTCATTCTCTGTCTTTTTTATTTGACCCGAAAATACTATAAAGAAAAGGCCGACATAAACATTTTTTTTATTATTATTAGCGAAATGGTACATTAATAAATTGTTATTAATTTTACTCATATTAGGTATAAGTTTTGTTTGCCTCCTTAATTTTCTTTCATTTATTGGATCCTTTTATGATATACGAGGGATCTAATCAACCTTTTTATTTATGAAGATAAAAGATTATATAAAATTCTATTCATTTTGATTCTCTTTCTAAAAAACACACCACGATCCTTATCATCATAAAATAAAATTCTTTTTTTTGTATTTTTTTCACACACACAACACTCTCTCTCTCTCTCTCCTTCTCCATCTCTCTCTTTCTCCGTCTCTCTCTCTCTCTTCTCTCTCATTAGAAGACTTCTCCTCTCCTCACTCTCTCTCTCTCTCTCCTCATCTCCTCCGTCACGTCCTCGATCCTTCTTATGGACGCGTCTCGTCTCTCTTCGCTCCCGATCTTCTCGATTTTTCTTGACTTCTCTTTAGCTCCTCTCATCTCCACCTCTCCTTCTTCTCTCTCTCTCTCTCTATTCTCTCTCTCTCTTTCTCTCTGGAGTCTTCTATAACATCTCTCTCGGTATCTCCACGCTCCTCTCTCATCTCTCCTCTCCACTTGGATAACGCTCACTATTGCGCAACTATTTTCATTACGTCCCTCTTAATCTCAGACTCTCTTCTAAGACGTACATAACACAGATTAGTCGGACTCTCTAAATCTTCTACTTTCGCCTCTCGTGAGGAGTTCCATTCTTATTCTTTGGGACTTTTCGTTCTTCATCTCTTATCTCACGTTTAATCAACGTCACTCATCCATATAATCCTGTAATAACGTAGTTATTAAGTAGTATATATATAACGTTCATTTCCGAGAGAGTATTATCTATAAATATTAGGAGTATACTATTCATATATATATATACATATATATATATACGTATATATATACCCAATATTCTCTTTTCAATATTTTTTTTTTACAATATTATTGATAATCTCTTATCATTAAATATTGTTTGCTAAAAAATTATTATTTATTATAACGTAGAAAATGGAATTAAGGGGAGCACTAAACTTAATGAACAAAATAATTAATCACATTAATAAATAAATTATATAAGTATATATTACAATTGAAGAGCTGATAAATATTAATTACGTACTACATATATATCGGATAAACTATTAAGAACGAAGACAAATAAAATATAAATATCAAATATAAATAAATTCCCAAAAACTGATTATGATTATTATCAATTCTTTACAGACTTAGATTCCGTAATTATTTTTTTTTTGGCTTCTCCTCGGAGAAAAAACGTCGCTTAATTTACAGGAACAAATACTAATTATCTTCTCGTCAATCTACATCTCTCCGGAAAGTAGAGAGTTAACGTTATTGTTAGTGCCCCCGAGTGAACACCGTAGGAGGGTATACCTTTAATATTTTTTTACGCTATACATTTATTTAAAATTTCGCTGAGTAGCCAAAAAATCGCCCTTCAATATATATATAAAGCCTATAGGAAATGGGCGTCGTGCGTTGTTTTTTTATTTTTATTTATTTTTTGTTTAGTTATCATCTAATAATTAATTTTTCTAAGAAAAACTGAATTTTAAGGAAAAAGACTAAAATTATAATTAATTATAATAATTATATATATTTATGATTATTCGATATATAAGTACTAATACTTATTGATGACTAAAACTATATAATAGATTACTATATATATATATTCATATATTACTTCCATATATTATATATCTATAACGAATATAAACAATAAATATATAAATTCTAGC
>JABUQX010003548.1:0-10000 GCA_015478945.1 Trachelipus rathkii | reverse complement strand
ATATATATATATAATAATATATATATATATATATATAGATAGTATATAATATTATATATATATACATTTATAGTATTATTATATATATATATATATATAATTATATATACTATATATATATATATACTTATATAATGATATATATATATATATATATATATATATATTTTTAAAAAGTGTATGTGTGTTCCTGAAGTTTGAACAAAAGGGATAATAGTGGAAATCATTATTTCTTATAGTTCTTTATAAATATACGGCAAATTTCGAAGTAAGGTATTAATAAGTAATAATCAGTAATAATTTAATAATTTAATAATAATAAGTAATAATAATAATAATAATAATAATAAATAATATAATCATATAATTAATAATAATAATAATAATAATAATAATAGATAATTAATAAAAAGAATAAAAATATATTATTATAATATAATTAATAATAGTTATAATAATAATAATAGTTTCAATAATAATAGTTATAAAAATAATAAAAATTATAATAACAAAAATAATAATCATCATTATCATTATCATTATTATTATTATTAAAAGACCTCTTTAAGCATCTCCCGTCATACGGGAATTTTCCCCGAAACTTTAAAAGTTCGTCTCTCACGTGAAATGACGTGGTCACTCGTTGTTCAATAAAAAAGGGGGATAAACATGATCTATAAACTATAGGACCGATCTCAATTCACAACGGATAGCAAATTATTTTGAAAAATTACTGCGTTGAAGCGCATGACAGAATACAACCTTAATATGAATGAACCATTGCTTAATGACCTTCAATTTGGGCGTTTATGAAAATAGGTCTACAAACGTGGACGCCCT
Source organism: Trachelipus rathkii (assembly GCA_015478945.1). NCBI lineage: Eukaryota > Metazoa > Arthropoda > Malacostraca > Isopoda > Trachelipodidae > Trachelipus > Trachelipus rathkii. The sequence goes on along the minus strand of JABUQX010003548.1, from coordinate 9,160 downwards.
TGTCAGGTTTTTGACCGGAAAAAATAGTGATGAAAATATGACCAGAAAAAAAAAATTCCATCTGCGCCTTAGTTTTATGGATCTTACGAAAGCTTTTGATACAATTGATCATCGTATACTTCTAAGAAAAATGTATAAAATGGGAATACAGGAAACACACGGTACAATTGGGTTAAAACATATCTAGAAGCGGAGATCACAGTATATCAAAAAATTGGGTTTGAAAATATGCTCACGATAGAACTGCAAATATTAATGTGTGTTTCCACAAGGATCGTATACTAAGGCCCTTTACTATTATCTTAGGATACTTAATGGACATGTTTAATTCACACGATTTTTTCATGGTTGCGTTTGCTGATGACCTGCAATATTAATTAAATGTAATGACATGTTTAATTCACACGATTTTTTCATGGTTTTGATATCAGAAAAGACATATCAATATTAATAATTGATAAAGAAGGGCAAAGTTAGTGTGCCAAAGTTAATTTCAAATAAGATTCCAATTGGGCAATCAATTGATTATTAACAAATCTTACGAAGCTATAAATGTAACCAAAAAAACTTCATTAAACATTCTAATTACAGCAATTGATTAATTAAAAACGTATAACTGATAGTAATTTCGAACTATAAAGCGATGTAAAAGGTAGGGGGGGGTTTGAACTGAAACGAGGACACATATGCAACAAACTTGTGGAGTAATAGTTGATAAAAAATTAACAATTTAAAGAATCATATCTAAACAGTTGAACGCAGTGAGCAGAATACCTTAAAGGATGAATAAACGAATTCTTAATGACCTGTTTCACATTTGGGCTGTTAGCGAAAAATAGGTCTACAAACTGACGCGCCTTGTCAGTTTGTTTGACGGAAGAAAAAAGTATATGAAAATATAGACCATTAAAAAATTCATCTGGCGCTTAATGTTTATTGGATCTTAATCTGGAAAGCTTTTGAATACCAATTAATTCATCATTATTTTACTTCTTGCGAGAAAAATGTCGATATAAAAATTGGGAATACAGGGAAAACAAACCACACTACAATGGTTTCTTAAAACATAGCTAGAAGGGAGATCACAGTAATCAAATTGAGGTGAAATGATCTCCGATAAACTGCAAAAGTAATATGTGGTGTTTGTTCCACAAGGATCATACTAGGGCCCGTTAGCTATTTACTCTTCTATACGTAATGACATGTTTAATTCACACGATGTTTTTCTACTGTGTTGCTTTTGCTGAAGACATCATCTATATATACTAATGACATGTTTAATTCACATGATTTTTTCATGGTTGCTTTTGCTGAAAGAAGACAAACAATTCAGGTCAGATATTAATTAAGTGAATAGTAAAGATCCTAAACATACTATCAGCAGGAGGAAAACGATAGACACAGATTAAATATAAAGATTTGCCCCGAAATTTGGAGTTGTATGTAGTAAAACAAATACTTAACGCGTTAAATGTTACAAAAAACTTTCATACATTCTTATTAGCAATTAAACTATTAACTGATTAACGATTTCACATAAAACATAAAAGCGAGTTTGAAACTTGAAAAGATAAGCGAGAACATTATGGCAAGAAAGCTTGGGTAATACGTTCGGATGAAAAATTAACATTTAAAGATAAAACAATTATAAAACAGTTAGGTGATAGAGTAGTATAAACTTAGCAAAGACATTTATTATACTATCAAATTAAAAAATACATGTCCTCTATATATCACTGAAAAGATGATATATGTGATGCTCAAGTGGCATCACTTATTATATTGCCCCCAATATACGAATAAGCAAATAAGATCAGCTATTCACCACTATAACGCAATGGCCAAAACGTTTTATGGAGCGGACTCCTAGAGCCGCTGCGTAGAAGCTGTTCTAATGATTCATACAACACCTTTATTGAAAAAAACGTTAAATTACTGCAGTTTGAAGACCTGTGAAAAGCCTTAATGCTCATGTTTAAAAGAGCAGCAAAAAGATTCGATAAATAGATAAGAAGCCTGGCAACTTTGGCTCCTATTACTAATGGTCCAAAATAGGATGAGGAATCGAAGAAAAAGAACTACGAAATAGGTCGCATATTATCCCCTTTTTAAGGATGATAAGAAAAAGCTAAGCAAGCAGAGCTAGCTATTAAAGGTGCTAAACTTATAAACGAATTACCGCATTAATTTGAAAAATATGAAAGAATCCGTTTTTAAAAACATTTACATTTCACAAAGTGAAAAAACGTGATATAGTGAATAAGTTACTAATAGTGTTATTATTGATTATTTATTATAAATTTTTGAGTGTAATTTTTTATTATTCAAAATAAAGATTCAAATCCTTATTCCTAAGTACCCATTATTATAGTTATTAATATTATTATTATTATCTATTTTATATTATTATTATTATTATTATTATTATTTATTATTATTATTATATTATTAATTATTATTATTATTATTATTATTATTATTATTAAATTATTGATTATTATTATTATAGTATTATCATTATTATTTTGATCATTATTATTAATTATTATTATTATTATTATTATAAATTATTATATATTATAATTATTATTATTAATTGATTATTATTATTATCTTAACTTGTATTATTGATTATTATTATATATGTATTATGATCCTATATTATTGATTATTGTATTATTATTATATTTATTAATATTATTATATTATATATATTATTCATTATTATTATTATTATTATATTATTTTAGTTATATTAGTTATTATTAATTATTATTACTATTTTTGGATTATTATATATTATTATTGATTTATTATAATATTATATTATTATTATTTCACGTATTATTATATTATATTATTAATTATGTCTTGTTAGTGTGATTATTATAATTAATATCTATTATATTAATTATTTATTTATTAGAAATTAATATGTATTTATTATTATATTAAAATTATTAATAGATTATTTCTTATTATTATTTTATTATTCAATTATTTATTTCGTACTTATTATTATTATTATTATGATTAGTTATTTATTATTTTTATTATTATATGCATTATCATTGCAGTATATGTATCTATTATTATTATCTCACTCTATTATTATTATTATTATTATAATTATTATTAATTGACTTATTATTAGTTATATATTATTATTATTATTATTAATTAATTGGTGATATAAAGGTTTATTGATGTATTATTATTATTATCATTCTCCTATTATTAATCTATTCATTATGTCTCTCTCTCGATTATTGTATTATTATTAAATATAATTATTTATTTATTATTATTAATTATATTATTCATTATTATTATTGTTATGTATTCCTTATCTATTATTATTATTCATTATTATTAGGCTATCTCATCTGTTGCATATTATGCAGTGTTTCTTATTATTATATTATTATTCGTAGATATTACGCATTATTATTATTATTTTCCGATTATATTAATAATAATTACTTATATTATATTATTAGTATTATTAATTATTAATAATGTATTCTCTTAACGACATCTTCGGAAACGTCGTTGTTACAAAGTGAAGTTTCTGACCGAAGGCTGATATTTCCAAGTGTAAATGAAGAGCGCTAAAAAAACCCTCTGGTTAACGGTAAAACCGCCAAAATCCCGACAGTGCCAATGACTAAGAGAGAAATAGAGATTTGGCAGCCACGCTGCCAAAAACTATCGTAGCGCAATTCATTCTATTCGCTCGTATTATATTTATTATTATTTACTGTATTATTTTATATAATTTATTATTTATATGATTATCTGTATTATATATTTGTGGTATATATTATATTAATCTATTATATTGAATTGATTGATATTATTATATTATTATTATTAGATTGAGTATTTATTATGCTTGAGGAAGTCTTTTTCCTTATCCTTTTTCTTTTTCCTTATTCTTTTTATTATATTAATGTCTTATTCTTTATTATTAATGAATATTATTATAGTGTATTTATTAGGTATTACATTCTTTGTATTCATATTATATTGATTATCATTATTATGTATTGTCTATTATTATTATTAATTATTATGGTATTTATTATTATTATTATTAAAAATTATTATTATATTATATTTTTTATTATATTATTATTATTATTATTATTTATTATCTATTCTTTGTAGTGTTATTATTATTATTGATTATTATATTATTTTATTGTTTAAATATATTATTATTCATTATTTTATTATCTATTATTATTATTATTTATTATTATTATTATTATTATATTATTATTATTTTTATTATTACATATTCATTATAGTTTGCTATTAATTTGAGATTAATTATTATTATATTATATTATATGATTATTGATTCATTATTATTATTATTATTATATTAGTTATTATTATTACTGTATTACTCTCTCTCTCTCTCTTCCAAGTATGTTATGTAGTGCTCACTCATTAATTATTATTATTTCATTAATATACATTATAGATATTTAATATTATTATTATACTGAATTATTAGTTCTTCAATTATTATTATTAGTTATTGTATACTTCATTATTCTATTTATGGTATATTGCACTTGATGATTATGGTGATCTGTTGTTTACTATGTGATTGTTGTATCTTACATGTATCTATTGGGATTATTATATCATTATTGATTAGTGTGTATTGATTATAGTGTTATTAGTGATTATTATTAGATGTATTAGATCGTATTAGAGTTATTCCTATCAATACACACCTATTATGTTTCACTCACTCTCATTATTATGCATTATTATTAGTATATTGGATATTATTAAATTTGATATTATTCATAATCCGAAATGAGTTTATAAGATTGCGATGTTCGTTATAAATAAATAAAAAAAATTATGACATTTTTAATGGTCTCAAAATGTCCATTATATTTTTAGAAAAAGAGAGACATTTTCACTGGCTCATCTTTATCCTCTCACTTCTCAACCTTCCTACAAATTCTTAAAGATGTTATCATCTGACCTTAGCGACAATAGATTGGCTGTGATTATTATGGATTATTATTTATTATTATTTAGTATTATTAATATAAAATAATATTAGGTATATTATATTGAGTTATTATTGATTATTATTATTATATATCTATTTTATTATTTATTATTATTATTATTTATGTATTATTATTTATTTTTATTATTATTAGTTATCTATGGTTCTCATTAATTTTTGTTCACAATCAAACATATTTGAGTTTTATTATTATTATTATTATTATTATTATTATTATTATTATTACTTATTATTATTATTATATATTATTATATGTATTTATTATTATTATTATGTATTAATATATTATTGATTATTATTGATTATGTATTATTGATTATTATTATTATTATTATTATTATTATTTGTTTATTATTTATATTGATGATTATGTGTTCTTCAAGCATATTTTCTAAAAACTCAATATCAGTTTATTTTTAATGGTATTGATTTTGATGTGTGTTTTCAAGCCTCATATAGGAAGAGTATGTTCTTTCAACAGAAGAATTGTTCTTTAAAAATGAGGTGCGTGAATAAAAGTAAAAGGAGAATTATTTTAGTGATGGTGTACCCAAGCTGTGGCGTCGCGGTACAGGCTGTTCGGGATGCGAGTTTTTCCAGAGGGAATAAATTTATGATTTAGATATGTGGTACACAGGATTTTGGATGGAAAACATAACAATTTCTTGGTAAACTATGAGATTCAAGAAATAAAATAAAATATAGGGAGAAGTATTAAATTGTGTTTAGAAAGTTATATATATAAAGAAGGGGAACGATTAGAGGCTTACTAGTTAGACTTTTGGTTGCATTTAGAGGATGTTTCCAAAAAACGTTGGACATTTCGGTGTATATTTTATGTTTATTAATTGTGGTTTTATGTGTTCCGTGTGTGAGGAGCCAACGATCCGCCGAGTCGCAATTCATAGAAATCATTTGGGTTTCTGTGTTATGGAGGTGGAGAGAGCCCTGTTGTAGTGCTGGTTATCGGATGGATTTGTGGGTTCTTCTTTATAATGTTGTTGAAATCATTTTGCTGCGGGTGGTGGCGGTATGAGGTAGTTGAGATACTTACGTTGGTGCGAATTCTCATGTGTGGGAGGGGTATGGGTTTCGTTGTGTATGGCCGATATAAGAGGCGTTAGGTCATCCACATTTCAAAACAATTGGAAAATCGCGTGAACACAACCTTACTACTCCGCACCACTGCCGAAAGCTCTCGAGCTCGGACGAGTAAGAGAAGCACGAGCGTCAGTTTGTTCAAAGGGCTGATTATAGTATATTGGTATAGAGAAAACGTTATAAAGAAGACCACCTTAAAGTAATTTACTTGACCAATACCGATGATATTGAAAAGAAAAAGTAGGTTCGGACATAAGGAAACTTATAAAAGACTTGAAAAAATAAACGAAATGACCAGCTTTGAGCAAAAAGCAGAAGCAAATTAAAATTACGTATCTTAAAAAGAGCATATTAAAGCGAAAAAACGGGAGGAAGCTTTATGAGATCATGTCTATTAAGCCTGTTTGAAACTGCAGCTCGGTGTCTTCTCTACTCGTGAGCCGCTTTCGGATGGTGGGCTAGAGAGGAAAAGGTAGTAGTAACGTTGGTTAGCGTATTGCGAACCGATTATGTATCACATTTGTATCCTGAAAGTTAGCATTGAAAAACGGGCCTGGGCCTGGGTGTTATAGATCGGTGATACAAACGGGAATTGACCCCTCAACAGTGGGGGGGGAGATGTGCGCGCAACATTAAGTGTTATAACGCCGAGGCAAAAAGTATTTTACAGTAGCATTAGTATCAAAGAAAAGGATCAGCACCACCCTCCTGCCGGGATACGGATACTAGCATGAATAACAGGGGCTTCTCCAGCATTAACGAAAGAAAAAATGATTTTTATGAATTGGGGCGACGTAGGGGGGAATGGCGGTTGTCTTAGAAGGAAGACATTGAAGGGAACCAATTATAGAACAGTAAAAATATAACGAGAATGCTCCAGATTTTTTGAAATCTTTAAGATGACACAAAGTCAATTAATTTAAACTTTTTCTAAACTTTTAAATTTGAATTAATTTCATTTATTTAATTTTGTTCAAAATTTTCACCTGAAATTATTTTATCAAAATTGTTTAAGGGGAATATTAAAATAAAAACTATTCCTTATAAATGTCCGAAGTGTACGGAAGAAAGCTTGGTACTATACTAAAATCAATTGTTTTATTCTGATTCAGGGAAATAATTTTTAGAAGAAAATTCTCTATCTGTGTGAAAGGAGAACTAATTTTACTAGGCTTGAAGAGGAATAAAAATATTGTTTATTATTTATCTATTCATTTTATTAGTTATTATTATTATTATTATTATATTATTATTATTATTTTATTATTTATTATGTATATTTTGATATATTATTATTGCTTATTTATTATGTGATTATTTCATTATTATTAATCTATTATTATTCTGTATTAATATTTATTGTTAATAAATATTTGGCTTCATATGCTCTACTTGTTAGACTATTGATTATATATAGTTTAAGAGTATAATACGTTATTGTTAGGCCATTAGTCTTTTTTCCAATTATGTTATGATGATTGAGAATGATAATTATTATCTTTTTTATTTTTATTATTATTTGAATTATTATGACTTATTAAGCTAATTCCTATTATAAACGATGCGTTATATATCTTTTTATTATTATACAATAGTTAAGAAACACAAAATTAAGCTAATGAAAACTCATAGCTACTACATGTCGGACAAGTGCACTAGGGTAATTAAAATCATAGTGTTAAGTTACCTGAATTATTATTGTATAGTAGTGAGACGAATTACTATTGAAAAGAAGAGGCATCAGCATATGTTTGATACTCCAACACATATAGCTGGTATTAACAATGATTGAAAATATAAGGAAATGAATGTATTATTTGGGCCAAAAAGGTCACAACACTGTGTGTGAGGAATTAGGTAAGGACACCATTCAGATAGATAAAGAAATTGACCCCTCGAAAGGTTTCGACAATGTCAGGTAATATACGAAGATTCCTTAAGTAGCTTCTTTCTTTCGATATCTTTTTATCATCTTTTTTGCTTTCTATTTTTCAATAACTATTATCTATTGTTTATTTCATCACCTATCCACTCATACACTCTTTATTTTGCACATACACTGAGGAATTGGCTGTTGGTGGTGTGGGTTTGATTGGTTGGTGTTGTGGTGTGGTGATGTGAGTGTGGACTGTGAGGTGCAGCACATCATTATTGCTTCAGAAGCGGTGCGTTGGGGTTCTTGCGCAGTGTGAGTAAATTCTTATATTATGTATTATTATTTCCATTTATATATATATAATATACCTCACTTCATTAATATAAATATAAATCATCTCACTCATAATTTGATATTAATTATGTGCATTAATTTATAATGAACTAAAGAGTCCTTACGAGGTAGTTTGGATTTTAATTATTATTTAGTATTAAATAATTATTATTTTGAATTAATATTATTTATATTTTATTATTTTTATTATATTATTATATTTCACTCTCTCTCTTGATCATTATCTAATTACGATCTAAATAAGTATTGCATTAGTTTAAAGCAGATGAGTACCTAATGACTTCTCCGTGCCTCTCTCGTAGTTCTCATCTGTTGACCCCCTCCCCCTCCCCTCCTCCCAGCTCCGCTATGTTAAAAAATCTGGGTCAGTTGACCCTCACCTCTGTCTCAAGAAATATAATTTGAAGAGACGCTTGAAGGCACACTCACTCTCATATGTAGCCCTGACACATTCATTCATATCGTGGTGCATTTTCTCTCTCTCGTCTCCTCTCTCTCTCTCTTCCCTCTCCTCGTCTCTCTCTCTCCTCCTCTCTCTCTCTCTGCTCTCTTCTCTCCTCTCTCCTCTCCTCTCTCTTTCTCTCTCTATTAGTCTGCCATGTCTCTCTCTCTCTCTCTACTCTCTCTCTCTTCTCTACTCTCTCTCTCTCTCTCTCTCTCTCTCTCATTTCTCTCTTTCTCTCTCTCCTACTCTCTCACTAACTCTCTCTCTCTCATCTCTCATCTCTCTACTCATCTCTCTCATCTTCTCTGCTCTAACTCCCTCC
>JABUQX010003547.1:12500-29742 GCA_015478945.1 Trachelipus rathkii | reverse complement strand
AGGAAATTTGTGTAGGTATGTCATCATAAAGCCTTTCTGGACAAACTTAGGGATCCCCACTAACGGTCATCTGACCAACCCTTCTCTCCTTGCAGATGTTAGCAAAAAAGGCAATAGTTTTTTGTTTCGTATATATATTACTTTTTGATAAGTGTTTTGATATTGTATAACAAATCAGTCTCTTCTTGTTGAGTTGTTCCAGTCAGAATAATTCAACTTGAACAGTGGACCCACGAGTTGTTATACAATATTGATACATTTCTTATAGAATAGTTCTCAAAGTCTTGGACTAATCCGATTCGCCTACGGTTATTTGACAGCTGGTTTTTATCACCAGACCAAATATCTGTGCAAATCACCTTCCAAGTCGCCCTTTTATTTCGTCTTAATTTTCATGTCCAGTTTTATTATATTAGGATGGAGATATCTTCGAGGTTTTATCTATCTTTTATTCTCTCTCTCTCTTTCTCTTCGGTGAAAGCTTAAAAGTATAATATTTACACACACATTTTTCCCAACGTGATGTATACTTATTTTTTGTTTATTTTTTTATACATGCAAATATTTAAAATCATACTCAATAAGTAAGCAAAAACGCTAAAGGGAAAATTTGGGAAAATAAAAGAATTTGAGAAAATTTAATATAAGGGGAATACTTAGAAAATTTCAAATTTAAAGATTTGTTTAAAAGGTAATAATAGAGAAAATAAAAAGTTATATAAAAATAAAGTAAAACGCAGAAATTGAAGGAATAAAATTCATCATGATAAATGTTTTATAGAGAAAAAATCTCGTCACGATTGAAATTAGAAATTTCAATCAAAATAAGTAGGTCAGAAATTACTGCCTCGTCATCAATAAAAAATGAAAACCATTTTTTATTAATATAAAATTTTATATATAGATTGTAAATAGCACAAAAAATAGAAAGTTAGAAACAATAACAAAAAATCAAAATTCAAATACTTGTCAATATTTCATACGTAAAATTTGAATTTTTGAGGGTCGTCTCGAAGCGATTCTTATCATAAAAATATATTTGTAACATTCCTCCCTTAAATATTGCAAATGAAAATTACTCTTTATATATATATTTATTAAAATAAATATATAAAATTATAAATATTTATTTAGAAATATTAAAAAATCGTCTTGATAGTTGGCACGTGGCCTCAGAATCTGCCTCATAAATGAGACAAAATCGAAGTGTAATTTTTAGATTGCGTTTATTTAAAATATTCAAATTAAATATTTATAAAGCTTAAATCATATATTTTATGGTTTTAAATCATCAATGGATGATATCCATATACATATATATATATATATATATATATATATATATATATATATTTTTTGTGCAAAATAATAAAGATATATATTTATATATATGTATATATAGTATATATATATATATATAAATCATCAATGGATGATACCCATATACATATATATATATATATATATCCATATATTTTTTGTGCAAAATAATAAAATTAAATGTTCAAAGTTTAGCGAGTTTTTGAACTTCGTGTAATTTTCGCGTCGCAATTTCCGTGCATGATAAATTGTAATTCTAGTGGTTTTGGTAATTTTAGTTCCCGATTGGTGGTGGAGCAAATATTAGAAATCCCCAGACAGAGGCTTCACCCCTGTCTTTTAGTAATAATTAGTTTCCAAGAAGTAGACATTTGCTTATTACGGTTTCTTCTTGTTTTCCTTGTTTTCTAAACAGAAACGAGAAACATTAGGAACCTAAAGTAAAAGTTATTACATTGGAAATTTGTCTTTCTTCTAGAATGCTTTGCATTTCTAGAGATTGACGATTCCTACAAATAATAATTATTATTGGTAGTCATTACCATTAATAATAATTATTATTATTATTATTATTATTATTATTATTATTATTATTATTATTTTGAGGAATCGTCAATCTTCTCTCTAGAAATGGCAAAAGCATTCTAGAAGAAAGACAAATTTCCGATGTAATAACTTTTATTTTAGGTTCCTAATGTTTCTCGTTTCTGTTTAGAAAACAAGGAAAACAAGAAGAAACCGTAATAAGCAAATGTCTACTTCTTGGAAACTAATTATTACTAAAAGACAGGGGTGAAGCCTCTGTCTGGGGATTTCTAATATTTGCTCCACCACCAATCGGGAACTAAAATTACCAAAACCACTAGAATTACAATTTATCATGCACGGAAATTGCGACGCGAAAATTACACGAAGTTCAAAAACTCGCTAAACTTTGAACATTTAATTTTATTATTTTGCACAAAAAATCTATGGATATATATATATATATATATATATATATATATATATATATATATATATATATATTATATATATATATATATAAAAATATATATATATATAATATATATATATATATATATATATATATATATATAGTATATATATAATATATTATATATATATATATATATATATATGTATATGGATATCATCCATTGATGATTTAAAACCATAAAATATATGATTTAAGCTTTATAAATATTTAATTTGAATATTTTAAATAAACGCAATCTAAAAATTACACTTCGATTTTGTCTCATTTATGAGGCAGATTCTGAGGCCACGTGACCAACTATCAAGACGATTTTTTAATATTTCTAAATAAATATTTATAATTTTATATATTTATTTTAATAAATATATATATAAAGAGTAATTTTCATTTGCAATATTTAAGGGAGGAATGTTACAAATATATTTTTATGATAAGAATCGCTTCGAGACGACCCTCAAAAATTCAAATTTTACGTATGAAATATTGACAAGTATTTGAATTTTGATTTTTTGTTATTGTTTCTAACTTTCTATTTTTTGTGCTATTTACAATCTATATATAAAATTTTATATTAATAAAAAATGGTTTTCATTTTTTATTGATGACGAGGCAGTAATTTCTGACCTACTTATTTTGATTGAAATTTCTAATTTCAATCGTGACGAGATTTTTTCTCTATAAAACATTTATCATGATGAATTTTATTCCTTCAATTTCTGCGTTTTACTTAATTTTATTTAACTTTTTATTTTTTCTATTATTACTTTTTAAACAAATCTTTAAGTTTGAAATTTTCTAAGTATTCCCCTTATATTAAATTTTCTCAAAATCTTTTATTTTTTCAATTTTCCCTTTTAGCGTTTTTGCTTACTTTTTGAGTATGATTTTAAATATTTGCATGTATAAAAAAAATAAACAAAAAATAAGTATACATCACGTTGGGAAAAATGTGTGTGTAAATATTATACTTTTAAGCTTTCACCGAAGAGAAAGAGAGAGAGAGAATAAGATAGATAAAAACTCGAAGATATCTCATCATATCTCCATCCTAATATAATAAAACTGGACATGAAAATTAAGACGAAATAAAAAGGCGACTTGGAAGGTGATTTGCACAGATATTTGGTCTGGTGATAAAAACCAGCTGTCAAATAACCGTAGGCGAATCGGATTAGTCCAAGACTTTGAGAACTATTCTATAAGAAATGTATCAATATTGTATAACAACTCGTGGGTCCACTGTTCAAGTTGAATTATTCTGACTGGAACAACTCAACAAGAAGAGACTGATTTGTTATACAATATCAAAACACTTATCAAAAAGTAATATATATACGAAACAAAAAAAACTATTGCCTTTTTTGCTAACATCTGCAAGGAGAGAAGGGTTGGTCAGATGACCGTTAGTGGGGATCCCTAAGTTGTCCAGAAAGGCGTAATAATGACATACCTACACAAATTTCCTAAAAATCACTGTTTAACGGAAGGAAAGTTTCAATTTTCCGCTGTGAATTTATAAAAAAAAAGAATTCATCAGCCCTGAATTAAATGTCGGTAAGACGCCTCCAAAAATGGCGCGGAACCTCTAAAAATGATGGGGGAAGCTCATTAGAGGAACAAGCTTCATCATAAAATATTATACTACTTTGACTGCATTATAAATGAATCTTGAAGATTGATTGAGTGGATCGAGAATTATGAAATTGGAGTTGAAAGATTAGATAACGGTAAAATTAAGAATAGTGATCACTCGGTCGCTCTCGTCACTTTTATAGTCCACGGAGAAAGAACGCCGAGGGGTTGACAATAAGTAATTAGTTAAATAACATCAAATCGAATTATTGATGTTTTAATAACAAATTTACTATCAAAAGATAGCAAATTTAAAACTATATAATAAATAAATAAATTTATTGAACGAACTAATTTAGATTTATTGTAAAAATCATTAGAAGTTTACAAAAGAAACGTTTGGCAACAATCACATGTTGTTAACTGGATATTTTTTACTCCCATAGAGAATTATATGATAAATATAACTTTTCAATTAAAGATAATTATCAATTTTAACAACAATTAATAGGACCAGTATTCTCTACTGATCAATTTGGTACAAGAATCAAGTCTCTAGCACATCTGTGAGTTAAAATATGTTAATACTTCGATATAGAAAAAATGCAAGGTCAGTTGGGGTCAAAACTTGACCTTTCGATTGAAGGAGGTCAATGACACTTATGTAAATGAAAGATTGGAGTGTTAAGACCAACTTGAAATACTAACCAAGTCTGGCACTCATGGAGTACCTGGTCAACGAAGAAGGGGAAGGAAAACTTTCAATGTGAATTTTTCAATATTTTGAGAAGCCTATTTTGGCAAGTGGCTTACTGTAATTATAATTATTTAACTACAGCTTCGATTGAAGTGAAACTTTATAAAAATGTAATTCTATATCTTTAGTATAATTTGAGGAAGTTTGAAACTTCAAAACGTTATCAAAGGGAAGTTAGATGCAAACCGGTTTTTGTATCCGTTTCATTTTTCTCAATTTTGTGGAAGAAAAAATTAGCACAATTATATATATATATATATATATATATATATATATATATATATATATATATATATATATATATATATATATATATATTATATATATATATATATATATATAATATATATATATATAAAAATATATTATATATATATATTATATAATATTATATATTATATATATATATATGTATTATATATATAATATAATATATATATATATATATATTATTATACATTGGGAAATATATATTCTTTTTGGCTGAAAATTGGTATGATAATAGTTTTTGACATGAATAAGAAGAATCCGGTGAAATTTTTAACAAAAAATGATATGGGGGGGTCTCCAGCCCCTAACCCCATTTTTGGGGTTACAGGTAACCCAGGGGTCCCAAACTTGGGACTTTTACTATTTATTATTAAATGAATTAATATTGTGAATTTCAAGGGCGTAGCCCAATTATAAAGGATACTTTACTCCTACGAGCCTTTAGTGGTGTACGGTATGGTATTTTGAGATTTCTTTGGTTTAAAATTGCACCGACTCAGAGTAAATTTTCCATTAATATATTTTAACTTTTATATCAAAGTGGTTATTAAGATTATTATTTACAAAATTTTAAAAGGAAATAATGATGACTAATGCATTCACAATCTCCTTGATCACGATTGCAAATCAACCACTCGCGAATCCAGTCATCAAAACCCAAAAGGAAAACTGGCCACAAATGGCAAATGAAGTAATTTAAAATAAATTACGACATTAAATTCCCCAGCCAAAGGAATCCAACAGAAAATATAATTTGTTTTCGTAAGTTTTAGTGAAAGAAAATATAGTAAATAAGTATACTCTTCATTCGCCAGTGAACTGTGTCTGAAGGATAGGAAATTTGAATGGGTCGGTAGTGAGTCACACTCAGGCATATGTAATATAACTTAACTCTCACGTCTTGCATACTCTAGTTTCAAAATATCACCACTAACAGAAGGCAATGACACTGATTTCATTAAAAGGGGGGTGGTTTTCCTTTCCTTTTTTAAGGATAAAGGTGGGTTAATAATCCCGAACCACCAACAGTATCAAGTCAAGGGAATTACGGAAACCCTTCCCCCAAAGAAATTTCCATCCCAAGACTACTGTTTTCTCGAAGAATATTATAAGGTCATCACCTTTAGTTCTGAGAGTAAATGCATTTTGAAACGAATATACAAGGCACTTGAAATTACATTACACAGTCAGTAAGTCCCGGCACCTAAACCCTGAAGTAAGAAAACCCATAATGCCGTACAAAATAAGTTTAGCAGACCACTCGGGACTATGGGAAAGGAATACACAGTTCACGTTTGAATTAAAGTATGAGTAAGAAATTTTATTAGATTATTTTATGTTCAATAGTAAGAGAAATTATATGATAAGTTTTTTAATGTTGTCTAAATGGACTATAAGGTTGTCGTCGAAGCTTATTTCGAATCGAATATAGCTTTGATCCGACGGGAAGCCAGGATGTTAGCCTGGCGGCGGTTCCTAGGGGGAGAACTTGATGTTGTGGGTGATTCTTCTTCTGTGGAAGAATCATAAATGTTACTATGAATTTCCAAGGGGTAAAGATGAATGACTGCGCGAGTAATTTCACCTGTTCTCGTACTCAAGGAAACCGATCGTACATAGCCATCAGGGGAAGTATGTAAAACTTTTACAATTCCCAATTTCCATTTTAAACGAGGACCGTCATCTTCCACCAAGACGACGTCTCCGACAGTTACATTTGGGCGATCAGATTTATTGTAAGATTGCCTTAAATTTAACAAATAATCCTTTTCCCATTTAATTTTAAATTTATTTACAAGCGAGAGGATGTATTTGTAGCGTTTACCAATTTTTATAGGATCTAAATATGTGGGATCCATTTCAATAAGTTCCTCTGGAACTGGGAGCGAATTTAATTTATGCCCTGTTAATAAATGAGAAGGGGTGAGTGGTTCCTCACTATGGAGGTCATCCCCTACAAAGGTGAGAGGACGGCAATTCAAAACCGCCTCTACCTCAATTATAATTGTATAAAATTCATCATAAGTGATGAGGGCATTAGTAAGGGTACGTTTTAAATGGAGTTTGGTTAATCCAATGAGACGCTCAAAAAATCCTCCGTAGTGACTGCTACGAGCAGGATTGAACCTCCATGTAATGGAGTATTGATTAAAAAATTGTTTTACTGATGGTAAACTATGTAACTGTTTTAAATAATCAGATGAAGCATGGAAGTAGGTGGCGTTATCTGAGTAAACAACAGAAGGGACACCACGTCTACCCATGAAGCGGCGGAATGATCTCAAAAAAGATTCTGTGCTATTGTCTAAAACGAGCTCGAGATGGACTGCTCGAGTCGTTGCACAGGTAAATAATACAATATAACATTTTGAAGTAGCTGTTTTTGAAGTTTTAATTATAAAATGACCTGTCAGGTCAACTCCCAAAATAGTAAATGGTTTGGTGTTTATAACTCTTACTTTAGGCAAAGCAGCCAGAGGGGCAGACCTAAAGTGAAGAGCTTGCAAACGTTTGCACAAAATACATGGTCTTGTGACCTTTTTAATATTAGTTCTCATATGGGAAAAGTAATACTTTCTACGTATTATTAAAAGGAGCTCAGAGGTTCCTAAATGATGAAAGGACATATGGGTGTCCCATATGATGAGTTTTATTAAATGATGATTATTTGGGAGTAAATAAGGGAATTTGGTGTCATAAGGTAGGAAGGAGTTTCCTAACCTTCTATCACACCTGAGTATACCATTTACTAATATTATATTAAGCTGTTTACACAGATGTGTAAGGGGTTTTTTATTTTTTAAACAGTCTAATTCAGACTGAAAATGCAAACTTTGCATATATTTGATCCAATATGACTCAGAAATTTGTTTCTCCTCAATGGAGAGTTGATGGGAGAATTCAGGTTTTATAATTGATTTATTTAAAGGGGATTTATTTACAGAGTTTTTCAAATTTTTTATGAACCTGAATACTAAAGCTGTTATTTTTACAATTTTATTATAAGATGAATAGTTCTCACTGTTCAGTATACTTTCAACAGGAGTAACTGTCACAGCTGAGATTATTAAATTTTCTTCTTCATTTTGTGAAGAGGAAGGATGTTCCCTCCAGACAGGCCAGTCTGAGGGATTTAAGAGCCAAGTTGGACCTGATGTCCATAGATCAGAAGATAAATATTTACAGTCTGACCCGCGAGAAGCGAGGTCAGCGGGGTTGTCCTGTGTAGGGACATATTTCCACTCTATAGAGGGAACGTTTTTCCGAATCTCGTCCACCCTGTTCTGGTTAAAGGTGGGGAGTTGTTTTTGGGAGAAAATCCACTGCAAGGTGACTTGACTATCACACCAAGCATATATTTTCTCAAAATTTAATATGTTTTCAAACGTTTCTAATATAAATTTTAACATGCGAGATGATAATAGAGCTCCCATAAGTTCTAATCGGGGGATGGAAAGCTCTTTAATGGGGGATACTTTAACTTTTGATAATAATATTTTTGAAATGGGTGTTGAGTCTGCACAAGAGACTACATACACCACAGTACCGTATGCAGAGCCAGATGCATCGGAAAAGGCGTGGAGTTCCACATTAATTGAATATATAAGTTGCCTGGGCAATTTTAAGTTTAAACATTGTTCAAATTGAACCACAAGTGATCTCCATTCTTTTTGAAGATCATTGGGAATCTTGTGGTCCCAGTCAAGTTTTAATTTCCAAATTTTTTGTAGAAGCATTTTGCCTCTTATAACTACGGGTGATAAAACACCAAGAGGATCAAATGCAGAAGCAACATTATGTAGTATTTTACGTTTGGTATTGGCTTCTGGGTCGAAGCTACGAGTGGGGTAAGACATGGTATCTGAAGAAGTATCCCATTCCATACCTAAAATTTTTAAACAAGGTTCTTCTATGCCCAATTCTTTTTCTTGAAACATAGAAGTAGCGAGAGATGAGTTGGAAGCCCACTCTCTTAAATTTAAACCAGCCTCTGCAAATAAGGATCTGGTTTCAAAAAAATATTGTTTTATTTCCTCCTCGGTGTCAAATGTACCGAAAAGGTTATCTACATAAATTTGCTCTAATATGGCATCTTTGTATGCCGTTTGGGATTTATTTACATGGTGATGGAGGCATGCTGCCAATAAAAATGGACTACAAGTTGCTCCAAATAGTACTGATTTGAACCTATATGTTACTATAGGCGATTGGGGGTCTGAGGGGTCTCTGACCCATAGGAAACGAGTTGAATCTCGATCCTTTTCTGCTAAACGAATCCCTAAGAAAGCCTTTTCAATATCTGAGGAACTTGCGTACTTTTTTATTCTAAATTTTAATAATAATTTTCCCAGATCTGTTATCAGGGAGGGACCACTGTGTAAACAGAAATTTAAACTGGGATTATTGGATGAGCAGTCATATACTAAACGAAGTTTAGTTGTAGAGGAATTTTTGCGCACCCCATGATGGGGAAGGTAGTGTAACTTGGCTTCAGGATGGAGGGGGGTGGAAGGTTTCACTTCCTCGATGAAGTCAAGGGACAGCTGTTCCTTTATCACATCGTTGTATGATTTCAATAATTCAGGTTCAGTCCTGAGCCGTTTCAGTACACTATAAAGTCGACGTTTCGACAAAGAATAATTATCTGGTAAAGTGGGATGATTTGTACGCCATGGCAATGACACTACATATTTCCCATTTATGAAGCGCAAATTTTCTTTAAATGATTCAAGAGTAGTCTTTTCAGCTAAAGTAAACTGCTCATCAGGTAATATTCCAATATGGGAGAGAGACCATAAACGATCAAGGTCGTCTATGGAGTTTTTGTTATATTCCTCCTCTGTGATTACAGAAGGAGGGGGAATAGGTCCTCAGCCGAGGAATTTTTTATATTTTCTATATTATTTATTAAAGCAGAATCAGTACTAGAAGCTTCAGCTGAAGCAGATAAAATATTTTGATCAATATTTTTAATGGTGTGAGAGTTCTCACAAGTTTCAGAGGAAACAAAATTCATATTTTTTGTACTTTTCGAGGGGGAAATAATAATTTTCTCAGAAAGGTGATGTTCATCACCAACCTCAGTTGAGGTAAAATTCATATTTTTTGTACTTTTAATGGGGGAAACAATTTCACAAGCTTCGTCCGAAGCTGACAAAACCTTAAACCTATTTACTAAATCTAAATATTCCTCTTGGGAAAAATATGAAAGTTGATGCGCATTATTTACAACTTCCCCTCCCTCGGCATCTTCGAAGGGAGGTGAAGGATTTAAATTTAAAGAGTCCTCTGCCTCAGTTATAGAGAGGGGAGGATTTTCACTTAAAGCTAATGGTTCTTCCTCCTCAATTATAGGGAGAAAGGAAGAATGATCAATATTTTTATGATTAGAATGGCTAAAACTAATTATAGGATCAAAAAATTGAACTTCGGCCCTAAAAGATGAAACAATGGTGACTTGAGAATCCGTGCCACCAGAAGTAAAAGGTAATTTGCCCCAAATAATATTACCTACATTTGTTTTTAACAAATTTACATTGTTTATTTTCTCATATGATTGGAGAAAATGGGGGAGGTTGTCGGATCCAAGGAGTAACCCAATATCCGTAATGATATCTGAAGTTGGATAAGGATTGGCAAGTGGGATACGATATTGTCTGAGCATTTGTGTGGTCTTCACAAGCCCAGGTATTTTAAGATCGTTGGGAAGGCGATCTACTATAACAGCGGATATGGGGATCACCCCCTCCTTGGTACTGATGTTTAAGGTGACCACATCATGTACTGAAGGAGTGCCCTTTTTGTTAATTCCGTTTATGGAGATGTTAACAGTGGAATGGGGAATGCAGTTTAATATTTTAGCCACTGATTTCGATATCAACGAGAGTTGAGATCCTTGATCGAAAATACTTCGAACTAAGATGGGTTTGTCTCCTTTATTTATTTTTAAATCCGCTATGGGAAGAGCTACACCATGGCTCTGAGCCAACAAGGTGGAGGTTAAGTGGTTTGAAGCGGATTGGGGTACAGTTGTAACATATTCTGGTTTTTTATATTGGGGACAAAGAGCAGTATGATGCTCAGGAGACTGACAAGTGTAACACTTTTTAGTGTTTTGGCAATCAGGTGTAGGGTGACTGCTACTCAAACACCTTCGGCACCAATGATGATTTTGGACAATTTGGTTTCGAAGTTCAAGAGTGTTTATAAGACTACAATTGGCGGTGTAATGACTGCTGTTACAGAAACGACATTTTATAGGGTTATTTTGATTATTATTATTATAAAAAGTGTTGTTATAATTATTTGAAGGGCGACTTTGATGGTAATTTTGATTGTTATTATAATATGGGGTTTTATTTTGATGGTTAGGGGGGTTATTATTGTTAAACCTATTAAAGTTGTTATTAAAGTTAGGTTTATTTTGGTTAGGTTGGTAATTTGGTTTATTATTGGACTTTTGAGGAGGTGAGTTCACATTTGTATTTAAGATAGTTGATTGTTTGGGTTTGGCCCCTTGTCCCTTCCATTTATTATTGGAAGGTGAAGTATGCTCAGATTTTTTATGGGGATTTTTATCGTCCTTGTTGGATAATGTTTGGCCTGAGGCCTCTAAAACTGAAAGGGCCTGATTTAACATTTCAAAAAGTAATTCAAGGGTCCAACTTTCACCAGCCCTGTCCCATTTAACCTTTTCTTTGATTTGTGAGGGCAATTTTTGGGCCAGTAAAACACCCAAAATTGTAGAACCAGTTTTGTCATCAACTATTAGTTCCTTATTTTTTAAAGATTCTACATAGCATTTTATGTCAGCTTTATATTGATAGAGATCTGCGTATTCATATCTAGGGGGGGTTAACTTAGTTAATTTCAATATTAAAGTCTCTTGGACTTTCGCAGGGTTATTAAAATCTTCCTCAAGAAGATCTCGAATAATTTTATAATTAGTAGCGGTGATGGCATAGCCAGATAACATCTGTTTTGCTGTGCCTTGAAGGCAATCCAATAATAAACCGAGTTTACTAAGATCAGAATAGTTCTGACCTCCGACATAGTTTTCAAATGATTCAATGAAAGAGGCATATTCTAAAATATTGCCACTAAAGGTAGGTAGTTTTTTAATGGGGCGTTTAAATGCTTCCGGCTCTCTAGGGGTAGCCGGAGCAATCGGTGATGTAGGACGCGAAGCTGGTCGCGAAGGTGGTTTAGTAAGGTCTTTAATTTTATATTTAATGGTAGTAATTGTTTTTAATAGGGCAGTATGCCTTGAATAATTTTCTTCATCATCGATTAATGAATTCTCATCGTCCAAAAACTGGGCGATGTTATCGTCAATTTCAGCTAATTTAAGATCTAAATCTTCTAAGTTAGTTATAATATATCCTAAGTCATCGACTTTGGAATTTGGATCTAATAATTTGTTATTGGCCTCGTTAATAGCCTTGGTAGCACGACTCCGTAATGTTTTACGTGATTTTTTGTGTGCCCCATAGACTTTGAGGTCACTATCTGATAAATCAGACATGGGGGAAGCCATTTTTAATCAAAAAATTTTAAAATATATAAAGAAAAAAAAATGTGTCTTGAGACACTAAAATATTAAAATATTTAAATTTATCAGATTAAATGTTGATTTATAATACAAGTACAATATAGATTGTACAAGTAAAAATATTGTACTAGTACAAGTACTTAGTACAAAAATAATGTCTTGAGACACAAAAATATTAAAATATTCAAAACTATAAGATTAAATGTGATATAATGTTCAACAAAAAATGTTGAACCGAACCGGTCTCAAATGTACCGTACCGGTTATATAAAGGCGCTGTAAAATACTGTAGTACAAAAATTTAGATATGTCTGTAGAGACACAAAAAAAATCAAATTATAAACTAAGTTATTTTTATATAATATATATACCGGATAAAACCGGTAAAATGTGAATACCTATACGAGGTATCACTGAAAAGTATATATATATCTAAATATATATAAATATATAAACTATTGTTTATAAAAAAAAATATTGACCCTACGATCAGTGAGTGGTGGATTTTTATATATATATATATATAAATAATTTTATGAATATTGTTATTAGAAGTATTTAAAACTAACTTAATACTAAATAATTGTGTTTATATTACACAAAGGTTTTATATAATAATGAAACTTAAAATTAAATGTTTAAAGGGTGTATATTTTTCTATATACCACAAGAGATATAAAATATACAAAATAAATATATTTTTACTAATGTAAAAATAAAATGAAAAGAAATGAAGTTCACTTCTAATTGAATGAAGGAGTTTTATTATTTATATATATATATATTTTTTTTTAATATTAAAAATATTTTATTTAAATTTTTTTTTTTAAAGAAACTAACTGTAGTTGTTATTTTATTTTGGTTTTATAAATTTTTTTAAAGTTTTTAAACGGATAATAAAAATTCCCCTAAATTGGGGGGGAAAATTTTAAAAATTCCCCGAAAAATTTTTACTAAAATATTTTATTTGAAGTGCCCTCTTATGAGCCAATAAATTTGGATGTTGAAGAACTGGAGACTTATGTCTCATGTAAGCTCCCACACAAAAAAAAAATAAAATATGTTTATTTAATATTTTGTTCAATGGTGAAAGTTGTTCAAGGGGAAAATTTATGTTCAAGGCTAATATATATAATGACACGAAGTCACAAAATATAAAAATTTATATAAAAAACTATTATTAAAAAATAGTTTAAAAAAGCGCCAAAACGGTTGTTAAGTAAAAAAATGAATATTAAATTTTTTATGAATATTTTGGGTGAAAGTTCGTGTGCCAAGTATTTAGGCAACACAAAAGTTGGGCGCCACTTAAAATGTTGGCGGGATTAATTGACCCAGTCCAGGTAGCTGGGCTAATGAAAACCAGATCACCAATCGACATTTATTCCCGCTTCCAAACTAATCTCCAACGCGGTACCACTTTCGCTCGATCAGTTTAGAAGTGGCCAATGAATAGTGGAATATAAATTTGTATATATATATATACTCGGTGGACCTCGTGTGGACCAGAGTAATTAATATATATATATACTCGGTGGACCTCGTGTGGACCAAAGTAATTAATATATATATATATACAACGAATGAAAAATAATTATTGATTCTCTAATTTACTGCTTATATAAACTGAATGTCCATAAAAGAATCGAGTTTTATTTATGATGATTTTTGGGGACGAAAAAGTTTTGTCGTATATTAAATTTAATTGAAATTTATTTTTTATGTTGTTATTGAAAGTTTACTAGATTTATTTTATAAGGAAGTCGTTTCAATGTTTGAAACTATAAAATTTTCATTGCGAAGCTATTTCTGAATTTCCGAATGTGTAACCACGTTATCGAACAAGATGTAGTATAATTTTATATCTTCGGAAGTGGACAAAGATGAAAAAAACTCTAGTCAAATTCCGAAGATAAAGACAATAATAACAACAATATTTATTGTGATAACGGTAACAATAATAGCATACTACTAAGACTTTCTATAATTAGTACTATGAAAGCAATAATAATTAATAATACTCAAAATAATAATAATAATAATAATAATAATTAAAATAATAATAATAATAATAATTAATAATAACAATAGAAGGAAGTATACTAGCTAACTAAAATAAATGATGATAATAATAATAATAATAATAATAATAATAATAATAATAATAATAATAATAATAATAATAATAATAATAATAATAATAATAATAATAATAATTATTATTATTATTAATGACTAACAATAATAATTATTATTTGTAGGAATCGTCAATCTCTAGAAATGCAAAGCATTCTAGAAGAAAGACAAATTTCCAATGTAATAACCTTTACTTTAGGTTCCTAATGTTTCTCGTTTCTGTTTAGAAAACAAGGAAAACAAGAAGAAACCGTAATAAGCAAATGTCTACTTCTTGGAAACTAATTATTACTAAAAGACAGGGGTGAAGCCTCTGTCTGGGGATTTCTAATATTTGCTCCACCACCAATCGGGAACTAAAATTACCAAAACCACTAGAATTACAATTTATCATGCACGGAAATTGCGACGCGAAAATTACACGAAGTTCAAAAACTCGCTAAACTTTGAACATTTAATTTTATTATTTTGCACAAAAAATCTATGGATATATATATATATATATATATATATATATATATATATGTATATTATACATATATATATAATATATATATATATATATTATATATATATATATAATATATATATAATATATATATATATATATATATATATATATATATATATATATATATATATATATATATGGGTATCATCCATTGATGATTTAAAAACATAAAATATATGATTTAAGTTTTATAAATATTTAATTTGAATATTTTAAATAAACGCAATCTAAAAATTACACTTCGATTTTGTCTCATTTATGAGGCAGATTCTGAGGCCACGTGACCAACTATCAAGACGATTTTTTAATATTTCTAAATAAATATTTATAATTTTATATATTTATTTTAATAAATATATATATAAAGAGTAATTTTCATTTGCAATATTTAAGGGAGGAATGTTACAAATATATTTTTATGATAAGAATCGCTTCGAGACGACCCTCAAAAAATCAAATTTCACGTATGAAATAATGACAAATATTTAGATTTTGATTTTTAGTTATTATTTCTAACTTTCTATTTTCTATGCTATTTACGATCTGTATCTAAGTTTAATACTAGTAAAAAATGGTTTTCATTTTTTATTGATGACGAGGCAGTAATTTCTGACCTACTTATTTTGATTGAAATTTCTAATTTCAATCGTGACGAGATTTTTTCTCTATAAAACATTTATCATAATGAATTTTATTCCTTCAATTTCTGCGTTTTACTTTATTTTATATAACTTTTTATTTTCTCTATTATTACCTTTTAAACAAATCTTTAAATTTGAAATTTTCTAAGTATTCCCCTTATATTAAATTTTCTCAAATTCTTTTATTTTCCCAAATTTTCCCTTTAGCGTTTTTGCTTACTTATTGAGTATGATTTTAAATATTTGCATGTATAAAAAAATAAACAAAAAATAAGTATACATCACGTTGGGAAAAATGTGTGTGTAAATATTATACTTTTAAGCTTTCGCCGAA
This sequence comes from Trachelipus rathkii, assembly GCA_015478945.1. Classification (NCBI taxonomy): domain Eukaryota; kingdom Metazoa; phylum Arthropoda; class Malacostraca; order Isopoda; family Trachelipodidae; genus Trachelipus; species Trachelipus rathkii. Next base: position 13,649 of record JABUQX010003547.1, on the reverse strand, counting down.
GAGAAAGAGAGAGAGAATAAAAGATAGATAAAAACCTCGAAGATATCTCCATCCTAATATAATAAAACTGGACATGAAAATTAAGACGAAATAAAAGGGCGACTTGGAAGGTGATTTGCACAGATATTTGGTCTGGTGATAAAAACCAGCTGTCAAATAACCGTAGGCGAATCGGATTAGTCCAAGACTTTGAGAACTATTCTATAAGAAATGTATCAATATTGTATAACAACTCGTGGGTCCACTGTTCAAGTTGAATTATTCTGACTGGAACAACTCAACAAGAAGAGACTGATTTGTTATACAATATCAAAACACTTATCAAAAAGTAATATATATACGAAACAAAAAACTATTGCCTTTTTTGCTAACATCTGCAAGGAGAGAAGGGTTGGTCAGATGACCGTTAGTGGGGATCCCTAAGTTTGTCCAGAAAGGCTTTATGATGACATACCTACACGAATTTCCTAAAAATCACTGTTTAACGGAAGGAAAGGTTTCAATTGTTCCGCTGAGAATTTATAAAAAAAAAGAATTCTTCAGCCCTGAATTAAATGTCGGTAAGACGCCTCCAAAAATGGCGCGGAACCTCTAAAAATGATGGGGGAAGCTCATTAGAGGAACAAGCTTCATCATAAAATATTATACTACTTTGACTGCATTATAAATGAATCTTGAAGATTGATTCGACTCGGAATGCAAATTAAGAGGACAGAGTCAATCACAAGTGCAGTAATTAAGATTGAGCCTTACTCGGTCGCTCTCGTCACTTTTATAGTCCACGGAGAAAGAACGCCGAGGGGTTGACAATAAGTAATTAGTTAAATAACATCAAATCGAATTATTGATGTTTTAATAACAAATTTACTATCAAAAGATAGCAAATTTAAAACTATATAATAAATAAATAAATTTATTGAACGAACTAATTTAGATTTATTGTAAAAATCATTAGAAGTTTACAAAAGAAACGTTTGGCAACAATCACATGTTGTTAACTGGATATTTTTTACTCCCATAGAGAATTATATGATAAATATAACTTTTCAATTAAAGATAATTATCAATTTTAACAACAATTAATAGGACCAGTATTCTCTACTGATCAATTTGGTACAAGAATCAAGTCTCTAGCACATCTGTGAGTTA
>JABUQX010003546.1:42500-59678 GCA_015478945.1 Trachelipus rathkii | reverse complement strand
TCTTCTTCATACCTAATCTTCTCATAAATACTTCATTCTTATCTCTGTCCTCTACTCTTTCCAATCATACGTCTAATATCCTCATCTCGCCCGCTGTATTCTACCTCCTCTCTTCTCGTGTGTCCAGTTTCCGCTCCCGTACAGCAGTCGTGAGTCAGTATGATTTAAAATCACTTTTTAACCTCTATTCCGATGTTTATATCTTTCATCATGAGGTTAACCTCTATTCCGAAGTTTCTATCTTTCATCATGGGTATACCACTTTCAAACTAATCCATACTTTCCATCTTCTCGTAATCTCTTATTCCACTTCCTCTCTTCTGTTAAAAACCACCCCGATAGATATTGCAGGTAATACCGCCTCACTCCTCCTCTCTCCCCATCATCCTCATCCCCTCCTCATTCCGGTTACTGTTAATATTTCTGTCTTCTGTATGTTCATCTTCATCCCTGGCTCCTCATAACTCCTCCCAAATCCAACTCCACCACCTCATTCGCTTCCTCTCCTCGCCCAAACATGCCAGATCGTCCGCATATGCCATTATGTCCATTCAAATTCTCCCAGTACATAGGGAACATGATACCAAGTCTAATAAAATATACACGGACAGTTTATTCTAGGCACAAAAATAGAAATGATGAAGACGTGAACTTGATCATTCAGTAATAGTGTTAAAATTTTTGAATGTTCCCGCAGAGTTTTGAGTGTACCACATTGCAACATAAAAAATGATTGGATAGGTATATGATGTTTGTTGCATCATATAGATATGTCGACTAGCCAAAGTGGCTGGTTTCTTATAGTATTAAAGTAAACCGCATCTTTAGCTACCAGTATCACAATAAAATTATTAAAGCTTGTATGTGGTTAGCATAAACCTTAGCTAAAGGATTTTATCTTGTGTAGAGTTGCGTATATATTATATTTACTGTTAGGAAATTTACAGGCCTTTTTAAGGGGGGTTGTGTAGTTGGTTGTCGATGGGCATGTATTTGATAAATATTTAGTTGACTGGACAGTCTCGATAGGCCATGTGGCTTCTTACTGTTTCTTTGTTTCCTTATCTCTATCTGAGTAATACTACGAACTTTGATTTTAAATATTAACTTTCTGATTGCACAACCGATATGATGGTGTAAAAGCAATGAAGAAATGTTTTAGAGGTGGTTTAAGCTGTCGAAAAGATCCAGCGGCGTTGATGTTTATCACTGTTCACATTCATGTGAAGTACACTCATTAAAAACTTATGCACATCAACTGCAACTATAGTGCTATTGTTAGATGCCAAGCCGACATACATATTTAAAAAAAAAAAAAAAGATTCCTAGACACAAAATGCACAAAGCATCTCACGAATGGCACACAAGGTAGGTGAAAATTCGATGGATGTACAACCTAATGAAATTTATTAAACCATGTTTGAAAGCTTAAGAGGAGCCAATGGAAAGAGTATTAACTTTTTTGTTATAAAAAACTTAATCTTTTCAATCTTAAGCAAAAACAAATGCATAAGTTTATTATTATCTTAAACTTCATTCTCAAACACTCTTCATTATGATTACATTGCATCTCCATAATAGTACAGAACTGCTCTTAAATATTGAAAATTAGTTGTTTAGAAGGGTTTTGCAACAAACATCAACGAAACATTTTCAAACATTTGAAGTTGCAAACAGAACTTCTGCGTCTGATAATGAAGAAAATATAATGCCTCTTGTGAGAATCAAATTTAAAATGAAAAGATATAGGCAATTACAATTTATATTGATATTTTAAACCAGTTAGAGAGCAAGTTCGCGAACTCAAAGATCCATACTTCTACTTTATAAAGTTACTTAATTCCACGAACATCCAAAAGTTTGCTAATTTGGAAATAAATTTGATATGTGCATCATATTTAGAATTGTTAAGGATTTTAGCATTTACCCACTCAAAAGTTGAAATCCAAAACAATATTTCACTACTCTGAAAAGCTCAAAGCAAACTTTTTCAATTCACATGAGAAAAAAATCTAGCAGAACTGGCTGTTAATGATGTTCATCAAGCTTGCACGAATATAAGACGAAGGAATTTATTCAATCATTTGTGTTAAGAGATCAAAATTAAGAATTTTTATATGAAATAAAAATTATCATTTTTTTATTTCAAAATAATCCTTTTATTTAAGAATGATAAGATATATATTAATATATATATATATATATAATAAATATATATAATAATATATATTATAGTAATAAGATAATAAATAGTATATATACTCAATATATCTTAATCTTAAACACAAACCGAAATTTTTTTTTCTGGCTACTTGCCAGATGATATATATATATATATTAATAATATATATAAATATATATATATAATATATATATATATATATATATAAAAAATATATATATATATATATATTATATATATATATACTATATATATATAAGTATATATAATATATATATTTATCTAAAACACCCCAAAAAATTTTTTTGGCTACGCCCATATATAATATATATATATATAATAATATATATAATATAATAAAATATATATATATATATTATTATAATATATATATAATATATATATAGTATATATATATATATAAATATACATACATATATATATAATATATATATATATATTTACATATATTATATATATAATATTATATAATATATAATAAATATATATATATATATATATAATATATAATATATTATATATAATATATTATAATATATATATGTAATTAGGATGGACGCGAACCAGTTTCGGTTCCGGCCGGAACCCGAACTTTCCGGAACCTTGAAAAAGTCCCGGCCGGAACTTCCGGCCCGTAACCGGAACTTTTCACTCACCTTACCACCTTACATAAGCGCTTCCATAAGCCCGGCGAAACATGCACGTTTCAAGCCCGTTGCGCATTCTACGTCACGAAACGTCACACAGGCGCCCGTTGTTAAATCCCATGTTCGAGAATGATAAACGCGGCTGCGCGCAGCTACTGTTTATAAACAAATTTCGTTACAAAACATGTGTCGGAAATGGCTTGCCAGAATTTTTATATTTTAGTTAACTTTTATAATAAGGATACTAAATATATCGTATCATATCATAAAATAGAACCATATAAAAGTATAAATGTATTGCTTTACAATTGCCAGCTATCCGACGGCGCGCTCGCCGTTTCCAGGTACTAAAATTTCCTGTTCTCTGATTCGTTAATTTAATTTTTTTCAATTCAAGCGTTTCCGAGCCGATTTTGCACACGGGCTGCCCTCGGGCTATCTAAACGCAGCTATCTAACTTAAAACTTGTCTGATGAACACAAATGGAGTCTCTCTAGAAGTATCTTTGTCATCTTTCTATATCCGATACGTGAGCTCTTAGTCTGTAAAGCCAAAATTTGGATTAACCGATCGAATAAATTTTATTCAAGTAAAAAAGAATAACTATAGCGCGTTTTCCAAAGCCCGATGTGCAGCCGTGTGCAAAAGCGACTCGGAAAACGCCTTCGAAGTGAAAAAAATACATTACCATCATAGAACATAAATTGAGTACCTCAAACTGGCGAGCGAGCCCGTGGTCAATGGCAATTTAAAGCAATACTCTTATCATGGGCGATACAGGGGGGGTCAGGAGGCACTTGGCCCCCTTAATCTTGCGAAATAAAAAAAACCTTATATTTTTGCCAGACCGACGTTTCTAAGGTTTAGTAGAAAAACTGAAAAAGACACATCAATCGAAGATAATGAAGTATAATTAATAGATTACAAACGTATTTATATATTATTAATATATTATAATTATATATATATTATATATATATATATAATAATAATATATATATATATATTATATATATATATATATAATAATATATATAAAATAGATATATAATATATATATATATATATAAATATAGAAATATATATATCCACTCAAACCTTGCCACCCCGAAATGAAATCCTGCCTACCCCAGACTCTTATACTTATATGTAATCTATTTTATGAAAATATACGATATATAGATCCTTAATACATAAAAGTTAACTGAGAAATGAAAAAATTTGGCAAAGCCATTTCCACACAGTTTTGTACAAAAGATTGGTTTTAAAACAAAGTATTCTTCGCGCAGCCCGCCCGTTTATTTATTCCCGAAATCGAGGATTTAACAACTGGCGCACTGACTGTGAGTTTACGTGACATAGAAGTGCGCAAACGGGCTCTGAAACGATGCATGTGTGCCTGTGTCCCGCCCGGGCTCAGTCGGGCTCTGAAACGCAAACTATATTAAAGTTCTACGGTTTCAAAGTTAAAAAAGCTTTTTTTCGGAAGCGGTAACGTGTTTAGGATAAGATGAACGTTAACTCCACAATCATTGGAGCAACTATTCCACAGCCACAACATTCAAAATTCAAATAAATCATTTTAAGTAAGAAAATATGAATCTTCTTTTAAAGAATTTTAAAATTTTGCTAAACAGTTAGTAATATTGTTTTTGTGGTTATTTCACTTTTAATTTTAATTCTTTAATAATAATAATAATAATAAAATAATAATATATAATATAATAATAATAAATAATAATAATAATAATAATAGATAATAATAATAATAATAATGATAATGATAATAATAATAATAATATAATAATAATAATAATAAAATAATATATAAAATAATAAAATAAAATAATAATAATAATAATAATAAGTAATAATAATAATAATAATAATAATAATAATAATAATAATAATAATAATAATAATAGAACGTATAAATAAATTGTATAATGAGGTCTATATCTACATCAAATTGGTAAACAAAGTTCAAAATTATCAACTATTTTTTTACGTATTATGTGACATGTTTAATTTGCATGATTTTTTTATTTTTATTTTAGAGGCGTATTGCTAAATTAATAATTAAGCCTAGCTATTTACCTAATTAATATAAGTATATTCATCTACATAATAAGTAAATTCATTAATGTTGTTTAATTCATTTTTAAGAAAGAAAGAAAATAGAGTTAGATATATTTTAAAATTCAAAATACCAAAAAGATGTGTGGTAGAGGAAGAATATATATATATATATATATATATATATATATATATATATATATATATATATATATATATATATATATAATATATATATAAAATAAATATATATATATAGTATACTTAAATAACTAATGTAAAACTAAATACATTTTATGTAACAAACTATATAAAGCGAAATGGACTAAGGAATTAACTAATTTATAAAAATAATATAAAAAAGCAATTTGTCTAAAAAAATAAAAAAAATAAAAAAATCTCAAAAAAATCAAAAATATCCCCAACCCCGTTTTAGAGTATTAAAGCTACCCGTTCGAGTGTGAAAATATTGTTTCATATTTAAAATTTAAAGTTTTCGAAAGTATAGAGTCGAAGGTCATTTTATCATGATATTTGTTCACATACAGTCGTCCCTCGTAGAACGCGGTTTTATAGAACGCGATCTTGCTATACCGCGGTTGGCAAAAAGATAAAAAGAAAAATTAAAATTACAAAATTACAAAAATAAAATTAAAATTCTGTAATACATATGTTAAAAAGATAAAAATTAAAATTAAAATTGCAAAAAATAAAAAAAAAAAATACATACATATGTTAAGATAATAAAAAAAAAAGAAAAAAAAAAATATTTGGTGAGCTAAAAAGGCAAAAGCCTCAATTACCGATAACGATGTATTTCTAAAAAAAAACAGCCAATACAACCTACAGATTCTAGACTGCCTTCATCTCTAACACCTTCAACTTCATTTACAATTTGAAAGAAACTATTTTTGTTCAATTGGCTAGAAACTTTAAAATTTATTATTACAGTCCTCAGGCTAGTCAATTAAATATATAAAAACAATTTATCTCAAATTTTTAAAGTTTGTCACATTGCTAATATTTTTTTTTTTTCAAAAAAAAAAAAAAAAAATCTTTTTGCTCATTTTAATATATGTAGAGTACTGTACTGTAATGAAGAAAATATCCTACTAATTAACTAGTCAAATAAAATTATGTTTATATACGTTCTGTAAATTAAATTGTATCTGCAAATTATTCTAATTATTATAGGATAAATAAATACTGCTGCTATTTTATTCACCTCTCACATGTTAAAAATTTTTAAAATAATGATTTTTCAGGGGTTTAAATTTATACGCGATACGCTATAACGCGGCGGTTGGTCAGGAAACCTTGACACCCGGTTCTACGATGGACGACTGAGACCAATTTACAATATTATTTTTATGCATAATCACAAAACTGTGTAAATGACAAATCAATTACTGAATTTATTAAGAAGACATTTGAAAAAGTAGAAAGTTCCGTAGTTCCGGCGGAAACCAAGCTATTCGCCGAACCGGAACTTCCAATAAAATCGAGTGCGGCCGGAATTCGGCCTGAACCTGTTCCCGGACATCCCATATAATTACTAATATATATAGTAATATATATATTATATATATTTATATATATATTATATAAAATATAATATATTATATATATATATATATATATATACCGTAATAATATAAATTATATTAATCTCAGCATCATCACCCACACTTCTCTCCCAAACTGGGGGTTAGTGGCAGCATGCACTAGAAACTTACAATGGGTCTATCCGTTCTTGTATGGAGTACTGTTCTTAAATTTGGGGTGGCTCTGGTCTCACCCTGCTTTTGGACAGGTTCGAGTCAAAAGCCAAAAGAAGCTTATAAACTGGTTCTGTACTTTCAGTTCACTTGACCCTCTTTGCGGCGCGATGTTTGTACTTTATCTCTTTTCTATAGTACCGCAGCGGCAGGTGCTCGAGGGAACTTACACTCGCGTACCACCACCTTGTACGACGCCTCGTAGCACAAGGAGTGCTGTGTTGGCACATGAGTTTTGTATTAGTAAACTCCAGGCTATTCGCTGCGGTCTTCCTTCTTTCCTGCCAACATATGTTATGTGGAATTCCTCTCATCTCTGTGTTTCGTGCGATTTATGCTATACACTTTTAAGCCTGCGTCTGCTCATTACGTAAGTACGCTAGGGATGAAATTTAGCGTTGCAACACCCCCTCCCGAATAGGCCGCTGTATGTGTGACATCTGTAAGAAAAAAAAGAAAATAACAGAAAAAGAAGTAGAAGAATATGACAAAGTCGAAAAGAAGCCCAGCCTTAACCGCCCCCTTATACCTTTAGTGAGAACTCTTCGCATTCAGAAAACCCCCTTAAAGCTCATGGGACAGCGACGACCCTCACCTATGCGATCGTCGTCAAGGTGGGTTAATCCCTTGCCCAGTGGCACAACAAACCCCGCACAAAAACCCCCCATTCACCACTATTAGCCACCTTCTTTCTCGCCTCTGCAAACTCACATTTCTCTCTCCAGGCATTCCTTTATGACTCAATCCACTTTCCTCGGTCTCCCAGCCGTTCGATTCCCAGCACACCTCACCACTATACATCCGCTACCAACCGACTATCAATCCATCCTTTCCAATGATAAAAACCATCTCAACAGTACTGTTCATTTATTCTCTAATGGTTACCCAAACAGCCCACCACATCCTTCTAATACGGTTCAGTTCTCATTTTATCAATTCTTCTCACCACACCTAACACGCCCCTAAGATGTCCATCTGAACACATTGTTACTTTAGATCTATACCTCTTTTCCAAACCATAGTCTCACTTACTATACGTAACACAGGTAACAACATACTCTCATTATATAGATATATATAGATAATAATATATATATTATATATATATATATATATATTATAATGAAAATATATATATATATATATATATATATAGATATAATATTATATTATATATTATATATTATATAATATTATATATATATTATATATAATTTCATATAGATAATGTGTATTGGACCTTTTCGAGTCGGAGTCGGAGTCGGGAATTTTCAAAAGGGTGGAGTCGGAGTCGGAGTCGATCTGTAATATTCAAATCTGAGTCGGATCGAGTCGAGCGGAATTTGCAAGATTGGAGTCTGATCGGAGTCGGAGTCGATTCGGAAAATTTTAACCGCTCCACAACCCTGCACCAGTGCATGAATCCAAGTAAGCTCAAAAGGCACATAGAAACCAATCATCCTGATATGATTGGTAAAGCTCAAGTTTTTTTATAGAAAGGCGAAAGAATAAAACACCAAAAGGTACTTTTTCTCGGCCTGGTATCAACAAAGTAATGCTTTGATGCATCTTATAAGTGCATATAAATCGCGCAAATGTAAAACACCGCACACCTTCGCCAGAGAGTAATTCTACCGCTGCAGTCATATAGTGAACATTATGATTGGTGAGTCGGCGGGAAAAGCACTTTCAAAGGTTCCTTTGTCTACACTAGTTAGTCGAAGAAGCCAATCTTAGTGCGAATGATCTCAACGATCAGTTAATTGAAAAAAAAAAGAAAAGAATTGGGCCAATTTGATGAAGAGTGATAATAATAAGATGCGCATTTAATTGCTATGTTTGGTTCGTAGGACGTAGTGATATTATAAAGATCTGCTTGTTTGTACAAAGTATCATGGCAAGTACAAAAGCTCAAGACTTGTTTGAATCCTAGATTATTTATGAATGATAATAATTGGAGTAGGCAAATCAATTGATTTGTACAGATGGTGCGCCGTTAAGTCTGGTTTACAGTGTTACAAGCTCATCGCTAAAAAAATCCCCACTTTCATGGACAATTGGCATGATCACAAAGAAGTCTTGCATCAAAAGATTTGAGATTCCACTCTAGTATGTTTTAGAGTACGTAGTAAGATGTCGCAAATTTATTAAAATCGACCAATGAAACTAGGTATTTCAAGAAAATTGTGGGAGACTGAGACTGGGAACCAGATACACGGCTTTATTATATTATTGCCCATCGCGATTGCTCTCTCGAGGCAATATGAAACGTACATTTGATTTACGCGAAGAAATATATCTTTTTTTGAAGAAGAGAAACATCAGCAGCAGAACTGTTCATAAATGAGAATTTTTTGGAGCTGCATACTTGTGTGAAGTATTTTAAAAAGTAAATACGCTGAATCTCTCTCTACAGGGTGAAAATGCAGGTCTGAAGTTGACCGAAATATTTTGTCTTCATAAAAAAAATTAGAGCGGGAAAAGAAAAATAAAAGAGTCCTGACCAAGAATGGTTCCCCTGCTTCAGCGTTTGCAACTTCAAGTGAAATTGAACTTTCTGACAGCATAAAATCTGTTTTTGAAGAGCATCTTTTAAATCTTACCGAGTGTTTTGAAAAATATTTTCATGAAGATGTAAGTAAGATTGATAAGTTTTCATGGATACAAGACCCATTCAGATCCAAAGCTCCACCTGAATTTACTTCTGTGGAAGAAAAGAACCTTATTGATCTGTCTGCGAGCAAACATTAAAAAAAAATTTGACAGCATGGGTACTGACTTTTGGATATCAATAAAAATTGAATAATCTGCTCCTAAGTTGTAAAGCTCTTTGAGTTTTAATCCCATTTGCAACATTCGTATTTGTGCGAAGCCGGCTTTTCAGCTGTAGTTGTCATAAAAAGCAAGTATAGATCAAAAGTAAATGTAGAACAGAAAATAAGGGTGGCTGTTTCCAGTTTAATATCCAGATTTGAAAAGATGTGCAGTGAACATCAGGCACATCCATCCCACTAAAACACATTTTTTAAAATTATACAATCAGTCATTTACTAAGGCTATGTAATTTTTATAATAATATATATATATATATATATATATATATATATAAACGATAATATAATTATATAAAATATAGATATGTAATATATATCATAATAATATATATAACTATATATATAAAATATTAATATATATATATATGATAGTATATTTATATTTATAAATATATATAAATATATATATATACTATAATAATATATATATATATATATATATATATATAGATATATATATCGATAATAATAATATATATATAGATATATACTATATATATATATATATATAAATATATACATATATATATTACAGTTATATATAAATAATATAATAATAAAATATAATACTATATATACATATAATAATATATATATAGTATAGAGTATTTATATATATATATAATATATATAGTATATATATGGGTGCCGCGAATAATTCTTGATGAGCTATGGGTGCCTTGAACCTAAAAAGTTTGAAAACCACTGATTAAGTGTATATCAATATTAATAAAATCTACTGTTCAAAATTAAAATAGGCCGATCATGATGTTTTGATGACCTTGTCAAGGCTCATTTGTTACAATGTGCTGCATGATTTATCTATCTATCTATCTATCTCTCTATCTATCTATCTCTCGATCTATCTATCTCTATCTATCTATCTATCTATCTATCTATCTATCTATCTATCTATCTATCTATCTATCTATCTATCTATCTATCTATTAAGGAAATTTAATTCATTAAGCAATAATATTTTGTAGTACTTGATCGAGTCTTATTGTTTACCTTTGAATGGAACGGGTTCATGAACAAATTTGAGGAACAGTTGGCAAATTCTATACTAGTTAGGAATAGGCTATCATAAAGCTATTTATAATATATGCAAAGTATCAAGTAGAGCGAGTAATTGTTTAGGCATTATGTAAATTATCTTAAAATATGTGCAGCTTTTGGATTGTTCTTTATGCCTAGGCTGGCCAGACGTCCCGTATTTTGCGGGACTGTCCTGCATTTCACTATTTTTAAATCTTTTGTCCCGCAAAAATCTTTACCCAATGCGGGACAGGGTAAAGTCCAAATACAATTCTGGTTCAAATTAAGCAAGTAAATATTGATTTATTAGACTTATAAAGAGTTATTTCTTATTTAATATTTTATAAATATTTGGGTTATAATTTATGAATATATTGCTTGCCTATAACATTCAGCTATACTGTTATAACTATAAAGTATAGCCTAGGCATGAAGATGACTGTCCCGCATTAGGTTGAAAAAAATCTGGCCAGCCTATTTATGCCCCACACGTTTCTTGAAAATATTAAATTTGCGTTCATGAATGGAGGTCTAGTTAGAGATATTAAAATAATTTTTAATTCAGTCTACTGGGTCTCAGATGAAATTTGAAATGATTTAAATTAATTTAAATTAAATTAATATGAATTTTGCCCTAAATAATGTATGTTTTTGCACGAAAGCAGTGCCTTAGATAATGTTGTAGAATAAATTCTCATTCAAAAAAAAATAATCATCAGGCAAGTGCAGGACACAAAACGAAATACAGGGGCAAGCTTTAGATTCGTACGCTCGTATGTTTAATATTGTGTCTTATACAGTACGTTCGTTGAATGTTTGGGCTGGATTTATGGGTGACTCGCTAATTGTACTGTTATTTCTACCAGGAAGACTTGCCGGAGATGTATCGAACTTCTGAACACCACGCTACCTCATTTCTAGAGGAACACGATTGCAACAAGAAATGGCATGTATTTCTGCACGATGGTGCACCAACGCATTTTGTGAGCTTGCTCATAGATTCTAAACGCTAACATACGAGATCCTGGATTGGTCGAGGGACCTCACCCAAGCCTGCTCGATCCCCGACCTGAAGCCTGAATTATTTTCAATGGAGCCATCAAAGGTCATTGGTTTACAATACTCCAGTTTAAAATAAGAATGACTTGCAAATCGGATAATTGGTAAGGTAACTCAATCAGAAACGACCCTAGTTTTTTGTGAAAGAGTTCGGCAGTCAATGAAGAGAAGATTAGATTCGTGCATCCCAGCTACTGGTGTTCATTTTCAACAGTTTTTGTAGACTTAAGAAAGTTTACATATTAAGCTTGGTAAAAAGTTTTACTGTCGTACTTTTTCCACCCTGATCTTCGAGAATAAAGGTGTTTTTCAAAATTCATCAAGGACAAAAATCCTTAGAATACTCCAGAATAACCTCTTCAATTGTGCCGTAGTTTACTAAACACCCTATATATATATATATAATATAATATATAATATATATATATATATATATATAATATATAAAATATAAATATATATATAATATATATATATATATATATTATATATATATATAGTATATATACATAATAATATATAATATATAATATATATATAATTATATATATAAATATATATATATATATATAAATATAATATATAATAATATATTATATATATATATAATATAATATATAATATATAATAATATAGATATATATATTATATTAATATAATATTATATTATATATATATATATATATATATATATATATATATTGAAGCGCTTCCTTGCCACATATTTGACAAACTTTTAGTGTGTAGAACTAGTTTTATTATTTCTTCAAATTACTCTGTTTCAGATAGTTACGTTCAAAGAAGCTGTTTTAATTTCAAACTGTTTTCGACTATTTCGTCTGATGCATCTCTTGTCCTATGTGGAAGTTCCTAATAACAATCTGATTGTAAATCGAAATATAAACAATTTTGCTTTGGTAAAATCGATATGTGGGTTTATAAGCAATATGTGTAATTATAAACTTAAAGTTTACAATGAGAATGTTTCTTTGTAAAGTAACGCTAGTTTTATTGAGGATTGAACAATAATACTGTGATAATAAGTTTAATCAAACACTAGAAATCAAATTAATAATTTTCAATATTTTATACATCCGCAACATCCGTATTTATTATGAGGATGCAGATATTTCTAGATCATTATTTGCAGATGAGGATACGGATGTCATATTTAATGCTGATGTTATGTGGATGTCACATACATCACTATTATATATATATATATATATATATATATATATATATATATATATGTATATTATATATAATATATAATATATATATATATAATATATAAATATATATAATATATATATATTTAATACGCAAAAATATAGATATATATAATATATATATATATATATAATAAATTTAATAAATTATATATTTAGTATATATTTAATTATATAGTTCTATCGTTTTCTGTATATATATAAAAAATTTGTATAGCATATATATATATATATATATATATATATATATATATATATATATAATATAAATATAAATTTTTTAAAAAAAATATATATTTGTATATAGAAAAGATAAATACATATATATATTAATATATATATATTATATATATTATAAGAAATTATTCTTGGCAGAATATATCTTAATATACATAAAATATGCTAAAAAATCAAATAATCACTCACCTATGGTTTATATAGTCTTAAAGACAGTTACGATTTCAAAGTAATTTATTACTTGAGGTAAGCCTTTGAATTGAAGGCTAATTATAGTAAATGTGAATACGTAGTTATAAGTATATTCTTAGCTTATGGCCTAAACGATCTTCCGGACAAAGAGTTTGTCCCAAACTAAAATCAGGTTTAGTGAGATAGAGAAGTTGAGTATAAGGTTAAAATAGAACAAAAGGAAAGTACACCTGACCTAATTTTATATTGGGCTCTGTTTACTCTTTTAATAAAAAGGAGATAGTTCAGAACCCAAGACTAAAAATATTATTTAAGTTTAAAGGTAAAAGACTACTTTACCGTTATAGCTCACGGCTACATTTTTAAACCTAGTTATATCAGCAATCTGCTCTGCGTGACTCTTAATTTTCAAGTGCTTTGTTTTTAAGTTTAAAAACCAACTTTTGGTATTGCCTAAAATATAATTTTCAAGAAAGTCTCCAAAACAGTGAGATACAAGAATACTCTAAAATCTTGTAAGCATTTTAAAAAATACCCAATTCAATTTAAATAGTAATACAACATAGTAAGGTTTAATACAGGAATAAAATATTTCTAATAACCTCCCGACAAAAAGAATTTGCTGAAAGAACACAAGAACATAAGAAATGTTCTTATGCTCCTTCAGCAAATTAAGGGAAGCAGTGTTCGAAGTGCAAGCAATTTTTAAAACAAATTTCAATCCAGAGCAACATGCAATAAAATAAAACAATCAAAAAATAAGTCCAGCATGAATGCCAGATATTCTAGTAAACAAATATAAACTTTACATGCAAGAGACCAAATTAAAGTATTAAGTAGTTACTAAACAAGAGTTCAAGCCATATGTTGTACAATAATAAAAGCAAAATATTCAAAATATCCATATTCTTAATGTCTAATGTCTTAATGGCAATCACTAGGGAAATTCAGAATAAATTATTCAATATAATTGAACAGTCCATAAGGACTAGTAGGTAAATCAAAATAAATAGACAAAGCAAAATTTAAAAAATAAGACTTTAGCTTTGAACAAGTGCTAAATACAGTTATAAGAGCACAATGTAAAACAGAGACAAAAAGAGTGATAAGAGTTAATCTAGCACTGTGTGCAAACCTATTTAATCCATGAATTAAGTGAAAACAAAGTCAAAGCAAAATACTATTTTTTTAACATATCAAAAACATACACATGGTCAAAAATATATATTTTTTTAACAGCTAAAGCCAATATTGGGACCAAACATGTGTATAAGTAAAGCCAAAGGCTAATAAAGTAAATGTTAAATTTTTAAACCAACCGTCAATATGAGTTACCAAACATATATAAAATGTAAGTCATGCAAATAATTAAAAACCAAAGCCAAATTAAACAAATGTGAAAAAACACACAATGTAAACACAAACTATGTAGTAAACTTTTCAAAAACCAGTGTGTCAATCAAATATCATAACATAAAACAATTTTTTTCTTCAAAGGAAGCCGAGACGGCCAAATGCCAAAAATAAACAAAAAATATGTAGAAAAATAAGTTTTTTGTTTTTTAATTAAAAGCCCATAAGCTAAATAATATAAAGGTACTACACATATGCCAAAAGTCAATGTTAAAGTTTAAAGCAAAGCCAAATAAAGGACTTCAATCAATATATATACATAAGGTCATGTAAATGTTTAAAGCCAAAGCCAAATAAAGACCAAACATATATATGTAAAGTCATGTAAATGTTTAAAAAGCCAAAGGCCAAATAATATCATATAATATATTATAATAATAATATATATTATAGATATATATAAATATATAATATAATTATATATATATATAAATATATAATATATATATAATATATAATATAATATATATGAAGGTCATGTAAATATTTTAAAAAACACATTGTAATAGTGAGTAAAAATTTATAAAGGAATTTTTACTTCCAAATATGCCAAATAAGTGGCAAAAGGTGTGTAAAAGTTTAAAAAACCAATATATCAAAAAATAGATAGAATGTTAAAGGAAGACTACTCCAAAATAGAAGTTCTTAAAACAAATCTTTAACACGGAAACCGTCTGACGACAGTAGTCCTAATAAAATATTAAAGCAAAGAAAGATGGCATTAGCCTATCACACATATTAATTTAATGTAATTAATTTAAAACTTAAAATAAGCCTAATAATGCATAAGAGCAATGTTTAAAATATTTAAAAAATATGTTTCATGCACAAGCACAATATGTTAGGTAATAGTAGAGCAGAAGTGTCCCACTACCGATTCTTAGAAAATCGCAGCACAAATTTATTATTAGGCCCAAATACAAAGTGTAATTCTAACAATAACAAATATTAGTAAAACTTTAAATTAAATGTCTTCAAAATAAGATAAGCCGGTAAAACTTAAGCAGGCCAATGGGTATACGTCAGCTCAGCAGAAAAGTTGCCAAATCTTGAATGGGCTCGTTTAATCATAAAGAACTTTAATATATAAAAGGAATTATTATAAGCGTGCATACACCCATAAGACAGTTTGGGACAATCCCAAAATACATGCAGGCCTCAGAGAAAATCCTTATTACAGGATGCAGCTACTTTTTTTTCCAACCCATACAATTTTGGCGTACAAGACTTTATTTGTAAGAAATAGGTAGACTATCAGACTTTCATTAGGCACCAGAATTTCAATTTTAATCAAAATAAATTTAACATATGCCTAATTTAAGCTAATAACACAAATTTCTATTTGTTTTTAATGAACACTTTGCAATAGATAGGCTTTTAACAGAAGAGTATTTTATATCAATTTCAACAGAGGGAACAGATTCTTCGCTTGCACTATAATTTCCATATTGCAAAACAATAAACAAATTTAAAACAATGTGATTATAATCTTCAACAAATAACTACGTTACAAGCCAACTTTAATTTTACTAAAAATACAGTAATAAGTAAATTTAATAAACCATATCGGGAGAATAAGATCAAATAGCGTAAAGCTAATATGAAAATTAAAATAGACTTCCTCTAAAAATACTTGAAATTATAAGAAATTATTCTTGGCAGAATAATTTCTAATGTGCAATTAGAACAGTTAGTGAACTGCTCATTCCTAAACTGAGAATGTCTATCTTAATATACATAAAATATGCTAAAAAATCAAATAATCACTCACCTATGGTTTATATAGTCTTAAAGACAGTTACGATTTCAAAGTAATTTATTACTTGAGGTAAGCCTTTGAATTGAAGGCTAATTATAGTAAATATGAATACGTAGTTATAAGTATATTCTTAGCTTTATGGCCTAAACGATCTTCCAGACAAAGAGTTTGTCCCAAACTAAAATCAGGTTTAGTGAGATAGAGAAGTTGAGTATAAGGTTAAAATAGAACAAAAAGAAAAGTAGTACACCTGACCTAATTTATGTTGGGCACTGTTTACTCTTTTAATAAAAAGGAGATAGCAGAACCTAAGACTAAAAAATATTATTTAAGTTAAAAGGTAAAAGAATACTTTACCGTTATAGCTCAACGGCTACATTTTAAACCTAGTTATATCACAATCTGCTCTGCGACTCTTTATTTTTCAATTCTTTTGTTTGTAAGTTAAAAACCCAACTTTTGGTATGCCTTAAAATATAATTCAAGAAAGTCTCAAAACAGTGATATACAGAATACTCTAAAATCTGTAAGCATTAAAAAAGGACCAAGTTCAATTAAAATAGTAATAAGCAACAAGTAAGTTTAATACAGGAATAAAATATTCCTAATAATAATATATATAGTATAATATATAAATATATATAATATATATATAATTATATATATCAATATAATATATATATATAATATATTATATTATATATATATCA
>JABUQX010003546.1:20000-35000 GCA_015478945.1 Trachelipus rathkii | reverse complement strand
AGACGGTTGCCGATTTTTTATTTTTTTATTTTTTTGTGATTTTTTATTTTTTTTTTAATTAATATTTTTATAAAATATATTACAACCCTAATTATTGCCTACTAATAATAAGTTTGGTAAAGATTATTTAGCTTTAATTAAGTTATTTGTTATATAGGAATATATATATATATATATATATATGAGTATATATGATATATATAAAGAGAGATAGAGAGATATATATATATATTATATATATATATATATATATATATATATATATAGATATATATATATATATATATATATATATATATATATATATATATATATATATAATATATATATATATATAGTATATATATATATATGTATATATATATATATATATATATATATATATATATATATATATATATAGTTTTTTTATATACTGTAAAATATTTGAGTAATCTAATTTCATTTATTTCCCCTTTCTCTTAAAATGACTTGAAACAACATTAATGAATTTACTTTATTATGTAGATGAAATATACCTTATCATTAATTAGGTAATAGCTAGGATTATCATTATTAATTTAGAAAGTAAAAGTGGTTCAAAAATAAAAATAAAAACATGATTTTTAAGAAAATACAAAAAAAACAGTTGATTTATTTGATCTTTTTTGTACCAATCCTGCTCTAGAATCTAGACCTGGGAACAAAATATACAGGGTATGATATTATTATTATTATTATTTACTATTATTATTATTATTATATTATTATTATTACATACATATACATATATTATTATTATTATTATATTACAATTATCATCATTATCACATTATTATTATTATTATTATTATTATTATTATTATTATTATTATTATTATTATTATTATTACACATTACATACATATTATTATTATTATTGTTGAAGAAAATTAACTTTAAAGTAGAAACAACAATAAAAAACAAAATATTAACTAAACTGTTTAAGCAAAATTTTAAAATTTTTAAAACAAGATTCCATAATTTTCTACGTAATGAATATTTGAATTTTGAAAGTATAGTAGAAATATGTTGCCTTCCATGTTGTGTGTGGAGTTAAAACGTCATCTCTTATCCTCAAACACGCTACCCGCTTCCAAAAAGCTTTTTAAATCTTTGAAGACCAGAACTTTATATAAGTTGCGCTCCTGAAGTTCGACTGCAGCCCGGGCACACACAGGCTAACATGCATCGTTTCCAGAGCCTGTTTGCGCACTTCTATGTCACGTAAACACAATCAGGCGCCCGTTGTTAAATTCTCGATTTCGGGAATTAATGCGGGCTGCGGAAGGATATTTTGTTTACAAACAAATCTTTTTACAAAACATGTGTTGGAAATGGTTTTCAATAAAATTTTTTAATATTTCAGTTAACTTTTATATTAAGATATATCGTATCTTTTCATAAAATAGATACATATAAGTATAAAGAGTCATGGGTATGTAGCAGGATTTAATTTAGTAAGGTTGAGGATATATATATATAGAGAAGAGAGAAAATATATATACAGACACAGATATATATATATATATATATATATATATATATATATATAAATAATATTTATAAAGTTTTTAATAATAATTACTTTCTTCATTATCACTGATTGATGTGTCTTTTTCAGCTTTTTCCACTAATAAACCTCATAAACGTCGTCTGGCAAAATATAAGGTTAATTTTTTTATTTCGCCAGTTACGGACGCCTCCTGCCCCCCCGTATACGCCCAGATAAGAGAGCATACATGATTCGATTTGCCGGCTGCTTCCAGGTACCAAGCCATGTTCTTCGATTGTCACCGTAATTTTTTCAGCCGAAGCGTTTCCGAGTCGATTTGGCACACGCATGCACTCGGGCTTTGGAAACGCAGCTATAGTATATTCCTTTTTACTTAATAAATTTATTGATCCAATATCCACTTTTTGCCTACAGAACCAATAAGTCACAGTATGATATACGCAAGATGACAGATACTTCAGAGAGACTCCACTGTTAACGAGACAGTTATAGAAGAAGGTGTTTCCAGAAGCCTGAGGGAAAGCCTCGTGCAAAATCGACTCGGAAACGCTTTGAATTGAAAAAAATTACATTAACGAATCAGAGAACAGGAAATTTTAGTACCTGGAAACGGCCGAGCGCGCCCGTCGGATCAGCTGGCAATTGTAAAGGCTATACTTATATGTATCTACTTGGTGAATGAGATATTACAGGTTTAGTATCTCTTAATATAAAAGTTGAATTAAAATATTAAAAATTTTGGCAAGCCATTTCCGACACATGTTTTGTGCAAGATTTGGTTTAAAATGTAAGCATTCTTCGCAGCCCGCCCGTTTATCACCTCGAAATCGAGGATTTAAATAACGGGCGCCTGACTGCGACGTTTACGTGACGCAGAAGTGCGCAAACGGGCTCTGGAAACGATGTGTGTGCCTGTCTGGGCTTCTGAAACGCAGCTTATGTAAGGTGTAGCTGAAGTCGATCCGGCCGGAAGTTCCGGCCGGAACTTTTCCAAGGTTCCGGAAAGTTCTCTTTCCAGGAACAAAAATTCTGTTTACGTACATCCCTATATATATATATATATATATATATATATATATATATATATATATATATATATATATATATATATATATATATATATATATATATATATATATATATTTTTTATATAAATAATTTTTTTTTTTCTTAATAATATATATATATATAAATATATATATATGTTATATATATATATATATATATATATATATATATATATATATATATATATATATATATATATATATATATATATATATATATATATATATATATATATGGGAAAGATATATTTCATTAACAGCAAAAATTTCTTCAATTCCATATAATATCGATATATACTTATTTTAAATTTTAATGACTTTTTATAATTTATTTGGTGAAGCTCAGAAATGTAAACTATTTGGAATATACGTATTGATAATTTTATGTTATTTTTCGTATTCAGTAGCCTACGCACGTTTAAAATATGAACGTTGTTCTGGCATAACGACAATGGATTTAATAGATATGTTTGTAAAATAGAATTTAATGATCGATTGTTCCACGACCTCAATAAAGCTAAAATAACCCCACAACCAATCCTGAACCAATCATTAATTTTAATGTGTCTTTCAGAAGAGATATATATATATATATATATATATATATATATATATATATATATATATATATATATATATATATATATATATATATATATATATATATATATATATATATATATATATATATATATCTATATATATATATATATATATATATATATATATATATATATATATATATATATATATATATATATATATATATATATATATATATATATATATATATAAATATATATATATATATATATATATATATATATATATATATATATATATATATATATATATATATATCTAATTGTCAATAAAAACTGGAAAGAAAACAAATTTGTAGCCTTTAGAACTCATAAAAATATATCAAAAAAACAAAATCAAAAAAGAAATATGTGAAAGAAATATGATATATATATATATATATATATATATATATATATATATATATATATATATATATATATATATATATATATATATATATATATATATATATATATATATATATATATATATATTTCAATTGTCAATAAAACTGAAAGAAAACAAATTTGTAGTTTTAGAACTTCACAAAAATATACCAAAACACAAAAAATCAATAAACATATCTGATTGAAATATGATATATATATATATATATATATATATATATATATATATATATATATATATATATATATATATATATATATATATATATATATATTATATTTTTTTATATATATATTTATATATATATATATAAGATATATATCTATATATATATATATATATATATATATATATATAAATATTATATAAAAAAATACATATATATATATATATATATATATATATATATATATATATATATATATATATATATATATATATATATATATATATATATATATATATATATATAGAGCCGTATAGTATTTAATTTTTAAGAGAGATGTGATGGTAATCGAATAATTTATTTACCCTTAGTTTTCAAATTTCATATAACCTACTTTCAAAAGGGAAAAACTTTCACCTGAAATTTCGGATTCCGATTTTTATAAAATGCACTGCCACACCCATGCAGTAAATAGATTCCAGTTTCCTCTACTCCTTTGCATGGATGTTTGTTTTTATAGCACATATTTGTTAAAAAGTTCCATTGACAATGAAGGTCGTATAAAAATTCTGGATTCTGTAATTATTGTATGTTTTTAATTAAAAACACTTAAAGAAATTAATATTCCACAAGATAGAAAAGACTATTATAGGCGCTTTTGATTTTATGAAAGGTTGTTTTAGGTGATATGAAAGTAAGAAGTAGACAGAATAAACAATAAAATAATAAATACTTAAAATATTTCGGGTATTAAGGAATAAAATCAATTTACGTTGATTAAAGTAAAAATAAAATATAATTGCAAAAAAATATATACAGATTAAAATGATGTTATTATTTCTATAAACAAGTGAAAGTAGGAAAGAGTGATTAAAATAATATAATAATACCTTGCTAAATATAATATTTGCAATATCTTGATCAGCTAAAATAAGACGTTTTTTATATTTTTTGGTAATATTTATTTTAACGAATATAATGTAAAGCTCCTCATTCTCGTAAGATTCATCATCCACACTCCATGCTAAGACCAGTTTGCCATAATAAGAACGATCTATTCGTGCGTAATAGTTAAAAGGAAACCAAATCGGGGTATCTGATTTTATGTAAAAAGATTCCCATGAATGCATTCTGATAAAAAATTACTAAAAATTTAAATTGTATACTCACTTTCTGTTTTTCGTACCAATTACTCGAAACATTAGATTTCTGAGATATTTGAATTCAAATAAAATATAAGAAATTATGAAATCACTCTTCAGGCTAATGACAAATGTTGCAATAATATAGCGTTATTGAATCTTCATTTGTTACAATATCGGGAAACAAAAGTATTACTGAGGAACAAGTTACCATTTTTCTCATATTTACAGACTCTGTCCTAAAATGTGATTTTTTCTAAATTTAATTTATATCTAATTCTTTGTGGCCAGTTTTCCATTCGTTCAAGAATCTTGTTGTAAACATCATCCTCTTCTACGAATATGATGAAACTGATAAAGTTTAATAATAATTACTTAAAATGAAGAGTAAATTAAAGCCTTACTGACTTTGTATCATTTTCAGCTATGTTTCATTTAATTCAATTCTGCCTTTTTAAAATTAAATAAAATTGAAATTTATTAATTGCAGGCAAATTTCAATTGAAGAAATTACATTTGGTTTGAAAAAATTAAATTTTTCTATATATATAAATATAAATAAATATATTTATAAAATATATTAAATATATATATATATATATATATATATATATATATATATATATATATATATATATATATATATATATATATATATATATATATATATATATATATATATATAGTATATGTATGTATATATATATATATATATATATATGTATATATATATATATATATATATATATATATATATATATATATATATATATATATATATATATATATATATATATATATATATATATATATATATATATATATATATATATATATACTAAATCTTTTGAAAGTTTTTAGTAGACCTCTATAATTGTTCCTATGCATAAGAACATATGCACAAATTTTGAGCAATCGGAATGATATTAACCCAGCTTCCTTAGAAGAAAATTTGTAACAAAATAATTTGATTCAAGAATTTGTTTGACTTGTATTTTTCCTTTTTCTTAAATTTAAATATGCAAAGTAATAAAGAATATCTTGATTTAGGCTCATGTCGATTATCTGCCTCCCTGTTAAGCTTCAAACCATTTTTTTTTAAAAATTCTCTATGTCTTCAAATAAAGTGTTAAAGCTCTCTGGTGCCATATGTATGTGTGTGTGTGGTGTGTGTGTGTGTGTGTGTGTGTGTGTGAGTGTTTTTTTTTTTTTTTTTTGTATATCGCAGAACCCAAGTTAAAGTAGATGAACTAATTATTTTGAAATTTTGAACTTTCTTTTTGTAAAATAAACACAGAAAAAGAAGAATTAATATTAATTTTAGGCAACGGTTTTGCTGGGAGCACGCGGTAGCCCGCGTGCGGTCGGCAGTGCCTTCGCGGCGTCATGTATCCCACTCTATGGTGTTGATAAAAGTGTACATCGTCTACATTCATAATTTGTTAATTAAATATATAATCATATTATATATATAATTTAAAAAATGTACATGACGTCTACATTCATAATTGCAAACTTTAGGTACATAAATCAAATTTAAACTGAAATGAATTGTCGTAATTTTTGTTAGCTTAGGTGTGAAGCCCCCCAAAAAAAAAAAAAAATATTAATTTTTAAAATTTTTTAATTTAATTTTTTTTTTTTATGTTGACTTTTCGGAAATGTGTTCGGATCCATGCAATCGATATGGAGGTGGAGGTGGAGGCAGATAACAGACATGATCCTGATTTTATTATTATTTTATTATTTTTTTTTTACTTTTTACTTCAAATTCTCAATTACTTATTACTAAGGCAAATTTATATTATAAACAAGGAGTGACTTGTTTAATGTCTTCCTGAGTGCTTTCTGAACATGTTTTTTATGTTAACTGTTCACCACTTGATTTGTAAAAAAGAATAAAACTGACATTTTAAAATTTGAGATACAATAAAAAGCAGTTATAATTGCTAGATTTAATTTGTCAATATTCAAGTACTCATATATATATGAATAGAAAGTTAAAATATGTAGATTGTATCTGCTCTATATATATATTTATATATATATATATATATATATATATATATATATATATATATATATATATATATATATATATATATATATATATATATATATATATATATATATATATATATATATATATATATATATATATATATATAGAGTATATATATATATATATATATATATATATATATATATATATATATATATATATATATATATATATATATATATATATATATATATATATATATATATTTATTTATATATATATATATATATATATATATATATATATATTATAAGATATATAGTATATATATATATATATATATATATATATATATATATATATATATATATATATATATATATGTTTAAATATATTTACTTCTATATATAGGACACACAACGGCATCACAAAGAATCTCCATCTATACTGATGAAAATCAACATCATGGTAACCCTGCAAAGTACTATATTTGAATGTCAGGGAAATTTTATGGAATGAATATTCAGTCAAAAAAAAAATACAAATAAATAAAATTATATTTTACATTTAAATAGTCCTAATATTATATAACAAAATCATATATTGCAAAGAATATTCGCTTCTTGGAGATACAAGAAAATAGAGTTACTGCTAAAATGGGAAGATTCAGATAAGATATTGGACAATCTTTTAGAAGGGTCTATGGACCACAAAGTAGGAAAATGACGACGGCGAATAGGGTCCATTTGGGGACAATCAATGAAGATATGTCGAACAGATCCAGGGGTATGGTGGTGGCAAAATTTGCAAAAGGGAGGAGGGTACCGTGACATAATGTGACTGTGGGTGATATTGGTGTAGCTAAACCGGAGGCGTGCAAGTATCACCTCGTGTAAGAGCTTTCGTCGGTGGGAAGAAGACCACTCACCAATGTTAGGCTTTATATTTCTAAGTTTCGCTCCCCTCTGATCACTCGTCCAGCACTCTTGCCAACAAGATCGAAAGCCTTGTCGGAGAGCAGGATAGTAATCAGTTGATGGGAGGCGACCTTGTCGAATGGCAACCGGGAGGTACCTGGAACAGCTCCAAAACGAAGAGGTGGCCTTTTTGGCCTCTCTATCGGCGATTTCATTGCCAGTTACCCCTACATGAGAGGGGGTCCAGCATAAAGTGATTTGTTTCTTACGGGAGTGGAGCAGCCGAAGAAATTGTTGTACGGCGGATACCATTGTGTTTTTAGAATAAGGGGTTTTAAGCGCCTGGAGAGAGCTGAGCGAATCTGAATAAATGACATAAGAGTGGTCTTGGTTAAAGATTAGAATTCGAGAAAGGGCAATCATTATAGCCATTAATTCTGCCGTAAAAATTGAGGCATGAGGGGGAGGGTATGGGAGAGGTTGCGGTCAGGAAATACAGCAGATGCGCCCACACTGTCCCCTATTTTAGAGCAGTCAGTAAACACTGGAGTAAATACACCATGAACTACGAAATAAGACATAAATGATGCCTTTAACAAGGCAGCAGGATGGCTAGATTTGGAGAGAGAGAGAGAGAGAGAGAGAGAGAGAGAGAGAGAGAGAGAGATAGAGAGAGAGAGAGAGAGAGAGAGAGAGAGAGAGAGAGAGAGAGAGAGAGAGAGAGAGAGAGAGAGAGAGAGAGAGGTCAGGGCCAAGCAAATGGTGGGAGCGGGGAATAGCCAAGGTGTGTACCCTTCGTTATAAGAGAAAGGCAGCACCTTTGCAAAGGGATGTTAAGGAAATTAAGGATGTTATGAACTGTGTTTGAAATGGCCAGTAATTAGGATTTTGGGTATCTCCTGCATGATCGATGTCATAGTAGATCGTATTAGGGTTTGAAAACGAAGATAACTTGTGCACATGATGTATTCCTCCGGAAGAGAGAGTGAGAGAGTGGCATCTTATCGATTAAAACTTCAGGGCTCACCCGGGTGAACGATCGGAAGGCTCTCCGTGGAGATACTGATCGCCTCACTTGATGTGGACTCAATAGATGCAGTAAAGTAGGGAAGCTACCATATACTGTGCACAGCCATAGTCAAGTTTCATCGGACTAGGGCATATAGACGTGAAAGGGACTTGGGGTCAGCGCCAAAAGATTTTGAGGTGAAATGACGTAACAGGTCAAGGACGTGATGATAATTCATTTTGAGGAGTTTAATATACGGTGCGTATGTTAGGTGGTCATCAAGAATGAGTCCTAAGAATTTGACGTGAAGTTACAGGGATGGGCGAACCATTTAAGGTTAGGTATGCTGGAAGAAGGTAGCAGGTTCTTTGATTCCACTTTTTTTTATAAAGCACCGCTAAGGTTTTGGTGGGAGAGAAATGAAAGCCATGGGATTACCTATTGTAAAAAATTTTCAATAGCTGGTGGAAGTTGCCGTTCAAGAAAAGGCAATCTCTTGCCGGCTATATATAACTTAAAGTCATCAATATAGAGAGAAAAATTAAATCCGAGAGCAAATAGTAATACACTTAGAATACTACCCTGTGGAACGCCTTCATCCAGAATAAAGTGACGTGACAGAATAGAAGAGCACTGAACCTGGATGGACCTATTTGGCAGAAGGAATTTAATGAAAAGAGGGAGTTGTCCACGAAAACCGAGCGAATGGAGTTTAAGGAGAATACCAGTTCTGCTCATTGTGTAATAAGCTTTTTCAAGGTCAAAGACACCAAAAACCATCCCGCCTGTTGAGAAGGCTTCCCGGATGTCATGATCTAGTTTTAACAAAAG
This sequence comes from Trachelipus rathkii, assembly GCA_015478945.1. Taxonomy (NCBI): domain Eukaryota; kingdom Metazoa; phylum Arthropoda; class Malacostraca; order Isopoda; family Trachelipodidae; genus Trachelipus; species Trachelipus rathkii. The sequence goes on along the minus strand of JABUQX010003546.1, from coordinate 25,339 downwards.
GTCCGCGGTTGAACGATTTTTGCGGAAACCAAACTAAAAATGTGAAAAGGCTTGGCAACTCTCCAGAACAGGTAAAAAGTGGCCTGAAATCATTTTCTCCAATAATTTACAGGAATGATAGGTCAGCAAAATTGTCTTAGATTGTCCGCCAACTTCGGATCTCTCCCAGGTTAGGGGATTGGAATCACAAAAGCTGTAGTTCAAATAGAAGGAAAAGAAGATTCGATCCAGATTCTATTATACAGATCCAGCAAAAATGGTGATGCTGAGGGATGGACATGACGGAGCATGATGTATGAAATCATGTCTGGACCAAGAGCACCGTCTTTACTATTTGCCAGTGCAGTTTGATACTATTCAAGTTTGAAAATACGGTGATAGGTATGATCTTCCCCTTTCTCTGTTGAGAAGTTTGGCAGTGCAGTGTTAGTTCTCTATTTTTGAAAGTCTTCAGGATAGCGGAAAGAACTCGAGTGACTAGCAAGAAAAACAACCACAATCAATAATAATAGCTATAATAATAATTGAATTCATTTGAAAATTCTCGCTCCTACTCTAATCTTACAAGTAAAATTCTATGCTACGGACGGACAAATGACGTCATTTTTTCTATCAGGTTATAAGGGAACGGATAGTCTGTCTTACCTATAATCGAAAATATATGAAACCTTTCGTTCTCTTTCCGTAAATATGTACGAAATGTGTAAAAAAGTAAAAGTTGTGGCGGCTTGTGGCAGTTTGTTTGAAATCTTTGTATCGAATGTGTCTGATTATTCTGATATTGAATATTAATCTTATATAACTTTATTTAATGGTATTTAGCATTATAATACATTAAAATATTTGAAATAATGCATAATGGAGTAAGTGTAGATTTTATATTAAAGAAAAAACGCTTTAAAAACTTATCTATAAAATCACAGCTTTATTTTAAAAAAATGGTAGGCCTAGAACATTCTCAATTGGAAGTTGCCTGTTTAAAAATTGTCTATTTTGGTAAATGAAAACAAGCTTTCATACAAATAAATAGCGTGACGTATCTTAAGTATTAAAATATGTTTTCGAAGTTTTCGTTAGCTATATATATATATATATATATTATATATATAATATATTATTATATTATCTATATATATATATATATATAATATATATATATATATATATATATATATATATATAATAAATATCATATCTAAAGTCAAAACTCTGCCTACCCAAGTGTATTCTTCCAGGTATGCCACTGATATATATACATATATCAGTATATATATATATACTATATAATTATATATATATATTATATTAGTATATATAATATTTATAATATATATATATATATATATATATATATATATATATATAATATATTATATAATATATATATATATATTTATACATAATTAAAGCATTAATATCGTGAATATACTATATATAACTATATATATTATATATATATATATATATATATTATAATATATATATATATTATATATATATATTTATAATAATTAAGATTATAATATATACTATATATATAATATATATATAATATATTATATATAATATATATAATATACTATATAATATATATATATATAGTATATATATATATATATATATATAGATATATATATATTATATATATATTATATATATATATATATATATTATATATATATATAATCTTAGATTATTATAAATATATTATATATATATATATATATAGCTAACGAAACTCCGAAACCATATTTTAATAATTATAATACGTAGCCTATCTATTTGTATGAAAAGCCTTGTTTACATTACCAAATAGACAATTTTTAAAGCACCATTCCAATGAGTATTTTCTTAGGCCCTACCATTTTTTAAAATAAAGCTGTGATTTTATAGATAAGTTTCTTAAGGGGTTTTTTCTTTAATATAAAATCTACACTTACTCCATTATGCATTATTTCAAATATTTTATGTATGATAATGCTAAATACCACTTAGATAAAGTTATATAAGATTAATATTCAATATCAGATTAATCAGACACATTCGATACAAAAATTTCAAACAACTGCCACTAAGCCGCCACAATTTTACCTTTTTTACACATTTCGTTACATAATTTAACGGAAAGAAACGAAAGGTCTTCATCATATTTTCGATTATAGGCTTAAGACAGACTACCGTTCCCTTATAACCTGATAGAAAAAATGACGTTTCATTTGGTCCGTCCGTAGCAAGAATTTTTACTTGTAAGATCTAGAGTAGGCAGCCTACGAATTTTTCAAATGAATTCAATTATTTATCTATAGCCTATTATTATTTGATGTGCGCTTGTTTTTCTTGCTAGTCACTCGAGTTCTTCTCCGCTATCCTGAAGACTTTCAAAAATAGAGAACTAACACTGCCACTGCCAAACTTCTCAACAGAGAAAGGGCGAAGATCATACTATCACCGTCTTTTAACACTTGCATAGTATCAAACTGCACTGGCAAATAGTAAAGACGGTGCTCTTGCCGTCTGAAAATATTACCAGATATATTATTCCGTAACTAAAAATTTCTCATTCCCTTCTCCTTTGGGATTTTCTGTAAACGACTCAATCTTCTTTTCCTTATTTGATCTATCCGCCATATTTTCTGCTTCCTATTTTTAAACCTGGAGAAGATCCGAAGTTGGCGGACAATCAAAGACCAATTTTGCTGACCTGTCATTCCTGTAAATTATTGGAGAAAATGATATTCAGGCCACTTCTTACCTGTCTGGCATAGTTGGCCAAGATTTTATCAGATATTTTCTTTGGTTAACGTAAAAAAATCGTTTCAACCGCCGACCTTTTGTTAAAATAGATCCATCGCACATCCGGGAAGCCCTTCTCAACAGGCGGATGGGTTTTTGGTGTCTTTGACCGTTGAAAAAGCTTATTACACAATGCAGGGCAGAACTGGTATTTTCTCCGTAAAACTCCATCTCGCTCGGTCTTTCGTGGACAACTCCCTCCCTTTTCATTAAATTCCTTCTGCCAAATAGGTCCATCCAGGCTTCGCTTGCTCTCATTTCTGTCACGTCACTTTATTCTGGATGAAGCGTTCCCAAGGGTAGATTTTATGCGTATTTTCTTTTGCTAACGTAAAATTTTATTCTCTAAAATGATGACTTTAAGTTATATATTAGCCAGGCAAGAGGATTGCCTTTTCTGAACGGCAAACTTCCACCAGTCTATTGAATTTTTATACAAAGGCTTATCCCATGGCTTTCAGTTTCTCTCCCACCAAAACCTTAGCGGTGCTTATAAAAAAAAGTGGAATCAAAGAACCTGCTACCTTCTTCCAGCATACCTAACCTTAAATGGTTCGCCCATCCCTGTAACTTCACGTCAAATTCTTAGGACTCATTCTTGATGACCACCTAACATACGCACCGTATATTAAACTCCTCAAAATGAATTATCATCACGTCCTTGACCTGTTACGTCATTTCACCTCAAAATCTTTTGGCGCTGACCCCAAGTCCCTTTCACGTCTATATATCGCCCTAGTCCGATCGAAACTTGACTATGGCTGTGCAGTATATGGTAAGCCTCCCCTACTTTACTGCATCTATTAGATCCCATCCAAAACGAGGCGATCAGTATCTCCACCGGAGCCTTCCGATCGTTCACCCGGGTGAGCCCTGAAGTTTAATCTAATGAGATGCCACTCTCTCTCTCTCTCTTCGAAGGGAAAGCATCACGTGCACAAGTTATCTTTGTTTCCAAACCCCAATACTATCTGCTATGACATCGATCATGCAGGAGATACCCAAAATCCTAATTACTGGCCATTTCAAACACAGTTCATAACATCCTTAATTTCCTTAGCTTCCCTTTGCAAAAGGTGCTGCCTTTCTCTTATAACAAAGAGCACACTCCTTGGCTATTCTCCGCTCCCACCATTTGCTTGGCCCTGACCTCTCTCTCTCTCTCTCTCTCTCTCTCTCTCTCTCTCTCTCTCTCTCTCTCTCTCTCTCTCTCTCTCTCTCTCTCTCTCTCTCTCTCTCTCTCTCTCTCTCTCTCTCTCTCTCTCTCTCTCTCCAAATCTATCCATCCTGCTGGCCTTGTTAAAGGCATCATTTATGTCTTATTTCGTAGTTCTGGTGTATTTACTCCGAGTGTTTACTTAGACATGCCTAAAAATAGGACAGTGTGGGCGCATCTGCTGTATTTCCTGACCGCTACCTCTCCCATACCCTCCCCCCTCATGCCTCAATTTGTACGGCCGAATTAATAGCTGTAATGATTGCCCTTTCTCAATTCTAATCTTTAACCAAAACCACTCTTATGTCATTTATTCAGATTCGCTCAGCTCTCTCCAGCGGCTTGAAACCATTTATTCTAAAAACACAAGGTACCGCCGTACAACAATTTCATTGCGCTCCACTCCCGTAGAAACAAATCACTATATGCTTGGACCCCCTCTCATGTAAGGGTAACTGGCAAATGAAATCGCATAGAGAGGCCAAAATGGCCACCTCTTCGTTTTGGAGCTGTTCCCAGGTATTACCTTTCAACACCAAAAGGATATAAATTATACACCGGTTGCCATTCGACAAGGTCGCCTCCCATTGAACTGATTCGTATCCTGCTCTACACCAAGGCTTTCGTTTTCTGAACATAGCGCGGCCCAACTTTGCTTTGAGGAGGCGAAACTTGAGAAATATAAAGCCTAAACAATTGGTGATGGTCTTCTTCCCCAACCGACGAAAGCTCTTACACGAGGTTGATACTTGCACGCCTCCGTTTAAGACTACACCAATTATCACCCACAGTCACATTATGTCCACGGTACCCTGCCTCCCTTTTGCAAATTTTGCCACCACCATACCCCTGGATCTGTTCGACATATCTTCATTGATTGTACCCCAAATGGACCCTAATTCGCCGTCGTCATTATTCCTACTTTGTGGTCTCCATAGACGCTTCTAAAAAGATTGCAAATATCTTATCTGAATGCTTTTCCCATTTTAGCACTCTATTTTTCTTGTATCTCAAGAAGCGAATATTCTTCTGCATATATGATTTTGTGATATAATATTCGGAATATTTAAATGTTAAAAATATAATTTTATTTATTTGTTTTTTTTTTGACGAATATTCATTCCGCCATTAAATTCCCTGGACATTCAAAATATATACATGCCGGGACCCACCCATGATGTTGATTTTTCAGCTCAGTGTGGCTGATTCTTTGTGAGCCGTGGTGCGGTCCTGTACATTGAGTCAATATATTTAAACATATATATTATATAATATATAATATATATATATAATATAATATATATATTATATACATATATATATTATATAT